>LTAE01002064.1:7444-47494 GCA_001647135.1 Pontederia paniculata | reverse complement strand
AGGTAAATTTTACTATTTATTGTTCATATTTAATCAATTTACCTTTATAATTTTTTTTTTCATTTACTATTGCTAATGTTTTATTTCAGACAATATTCATGTTGGATCTTGATCATCCCAGCGAAACTCGTACAACATTATACCTATTACCGGAGTTACGGTGGATGACAAGAACAATCCGTGAGTTGATAATATATGATTTATTAAAAAACTATTTTTCTTAATGTATGAATATAATATTAAATGCATTAATCAATATAATGTTATATGATTTATGTCTACTTTCATTCCGGGATGTATTCATCGAGAAATCAACGAGTTTGTTCTTTCGAGGCTTCTGGTAGGTTGTGCTAAGTGGAAGGACATTTTATTGCCTTATCGGGATTACATGTACAATGAGTTTAAGGTAAAATTATTTTAAGTCCCAACTACTTGAAAGTAGTTTACAAAATAATAACAAATTGTCTTTTCAGGTTAAGTATAAATGGGAGGAAGGCCTTGCTGATGGTATAATCATGAAGGTCTTCAATATTGTAGCTTTTACTCGTCTCAGATGAGTATTATTCAACTACCGCCGAGATGCAAGGCTTGTGACCAACGATAACTTTCTGGAAGCAAAGGACAGGCATGCACCACATATTTTCAAAGAAGTTTGATCTTCTCTTTATGACACATGGTAAGTTCATATTTAATAGTTGGATTAAATTTAAATTTTTTTGTCAACACTTATCGCTTTCAATGTAGGGCGTCACCCGAATATCAGGAGAAGTTAGCAACTGGAAAAAATAATAGATTGTCTAAGTCGGAAGCGGCACAACATGAAGAGGCTCTATTGGGTTCATAGAGCATAAACGAAAAATGGTATTTTTTTCAAATTATATGAATATTGAATGTTATCGTTAAATAGTTCGAGTAAATATTTTAATATATAAAATGTGATTGTCGTAGGAGTTGGCGAGCGGCGGCAAAGTTGACTTTCGAATAATGTATAAAAAAATTTACACCAATAAGAAGACCAACCAATTTATATCGGAGCAAGCAAAATAAATTGCGGAATAATTTTATAACACTCATTCAAAATATTTATCCTTAAGTATTTGTATGGAAGTAACTATTTTCATTTACAAGAGGCATACAATTTGCTTATGGCAGATAAATATGAGGATAATGCAGCTCATTACCCGATGACGACGAGGAGGTATGGAAAGAAGTTGCAGGGCTTATTAACGAGGGTCGACTTTGTGGGTTAGGAAGATTGAGTTCGCAATAAGCGAATGCTGCTTCTATTGATGGTCCTTCGTGTAGTTCGACCGCCGAACCCGCCCCTGTGACTATGATTGGGATCAAGGACCTTGTGGTGGAGGTGGTAGATGAGAGAGTTACGCCACTTTTGTTAGAGGTCCTCCGTTTGATTCGCGGCCGATCTGCTCCTCGCGCTCCTGCGTCGGATTATTGGATTATTTTGTGTTTGACATAGTATTAGAAACTTATGTTGTGATACTTTGAAACATGTGTTGTCGACTTACTTGCCTGTGATGAGTACTCTGTTGTATTAGTTTGAAACTTATTACTTTTATATGTCATTTTTTATTGTCTTGTGCATGAATGAATATATATGTTTGATATGATGATACCATGTTGTATATAAGGATTTTTCTAAAAAATAAATATAGCATCCTATGTTGTTTTTTTAAATTAGCGACCAAACAACGACAAAATATCAATATGATTTTCACATACTACGGTACTTAGCGACAAATTAGCGATAGAATAACGACGGTTAAGCGATAACTCAATGCGATAATTTGTTATAGTTTTAAGGCAATGTAGCGATAGATTAGCGACTGTTATAAGACAATGTATCGATAGATTAATGAAGTTTTAGCAATGATTTAGAGATGAAATCTCATTTATTAATAAAAAATTAAGATAACGACAGATTAATGATAGATTGGCAATGATTTAACTACGATTTAGCTACAGATTCCTCTATCACTAATAGCGAGCTAATTTTTGCGACAACTTTTTAGTGTCATCAATTTGTCGCTAAATCGTCGCTGATGTTTATAACGACGAATTAGCGACGGATTTGCGACAATTATTTCTATAGCTAATATTGCATTTTCTTGTAGTGCATTTCTTAAATTACCAAGTCATATTTCTTTTTTATTTTGTTTTCTTAGCCGACATGTCTAGTTCACATGTCAATACAAATAAATGAAGTAACCGAAAACAAGCCATATCCGGTAATAGGGACCATTAGTGAATTAGCTTAATAGTTGGGTATCAAATTGTTACAAAATAAGTATGGGGGACTAATTAGGGATTAAAAGGAAAGTTGGGGTACCAAATATGAAAATTAATCATTTTAAAGGTCATGTGTCGATTAAAAAACAAATGTATAAACACATTTTATGATGCATCGATTACAAAAAAATTTAACAAATATGATTAATTTATTTTAATGTGGTGACCATTTTACAAAACTTGTGCAATTACTCCTACTTAGCACACATTAACCTATCATTGACATTTCATATTCTCTAATATTTTATGTTTTAGTAAAAAAATAAAAAATCAAATTAATATGGATAAATAATTAAATAGTATGGACTCATCATCACATAAACACTACAATTTGCATTACATAACATGCTATTCCATGTTCCATTTTTTTTACCTTTTTTTATGTCCGCCTCGGCTTCTGACCTATCCTAATAATAGACTTGGAGAAATAATTGAATTAGTATAAAGAATTGTAGAAAGTGAACTTCATGATAACATCTATAATTAAGCTTTGTGCGAATAGTTGAAGTGTTAACCATTAGTGACCTCGACGAACAAGTTGGATGGCGACCACAATAGATTGTTAGTGAGCGCTAGTAGAGCACCGAGCAGAAAAAATGCACACATGTCGGATGGAGTTATGCTAGTTGATAGAGCTCGCGATTTGGTGAGATGTTATAGCGGTCGGAGCTCCCGAGTTGGCAAGGCGTCAAGGCATACCAAGCTATAACTCCAATGATTGACAAAAGGAAAAACAACAATGATTCATGGATCATTCATACGCATGCCCTACTCCACTTGAGCTTTCTGGTGTGTCCAAGCATGTATATGATCATCCCTTCTCCTCTTATAGTGCATTCATGAAGGTCATTTCCTCCATCGAAATTCTCTTAACAATGTGCATTAGGGAATAATTGAGTTAGTACAAAAATCTACAGAAAGTGAACATCATGACAGCATCTCTAGTTAAGCTTGCACGAACTGTGGGAGTGCTAACAATCGATGACTTCGACGTTCATGTGAGAGATGTTAGATAGTGATAAATGATATTATTAATGGATCGCTAGTGGAGCATCAAGCGAGACAAGCACTCACTTGTTGGACGGAGCTACTCTAGATGGTGGAGCTTGCGAGCTAGTGGTGTCAACAACTCCAACAATTGACAAAAGGAAAAAAAAACAAGGATTCATGGATCATCTTGCACATGCCTAATTTCACTTTACCATGAACTTTTTTGGCGTGTCCAAGCATGCATGCATCTATCCTCCTTCATCATTCTCGAAGGTCCCTCGCCTCTGTCGAAATGCTCCCAACATTGCATATCACGAGCTAATTTTAAATCATAAACTATAAAAAAATTATAAATATATTTTAAGACAAGTTCCTTTTTTTATAAAAAAAATCATTTTAGTACATACCATTAAATATTAGCTCATAAGAATAAACATGAATCAACTTACTATCTTATTAACGTTATTATTTCATTATTGCATAGAAGGTAATTAATTGTATTAGTAAGATACTTGGTGGATCAATTTTAATGAACAATAGTTATATTTTTATACAAGACATTAATGCACTTATCTTGGTAAGGTGAAATGTCAACATTTTAATTATATAAATCATGACATCAAACAATCATGGTGCTAGTCATTCTCAATATATATTTCCAAAATTCAAACAAATATTTTTTTCTCATTTTCGAATGGTGGTTCATAGCATCCTTGAAATAATAACACAACTAACATCATTGATATTTGAGATGAAGGCTGGTAAGATGACTTTAAAGCCTTCTCTTTGTATATGTTCATTTAGATTCCTTTCATAACTTCTTTATCTAATCTTTATATATAGCTTCACAAACTTCTATAATTAACTCTTAGTTTCTATAACATCAAAATGATTATATTATTGTTCAATACATGCAAGTTTCATGAATGTATTTTATTTTGATTTATGTAGACAAGTTAAGAAGAAATAATAGACAGAAAATAATGAGAAAAATAAAGATTAGCCTAAAATAAGTTCTATGGTAAGAACTAAGGAGGACGAAGAAGTTAAGACCCAATCATGATATGATTTAATATTTTGACATGGCATTCACATATCATTGAGAAAATAAAATTTTCTATATATGTTGCATAATTTGATTACGTTACTATATTTGATACCCATGGAAATGTAAACAATAGAAAGCGACCCTAACACATCTATCATATTTTTTAGGGTTTTTTCCCTATTATGAGCTAAACATGCTTTATATATATATATATATATATATATACATATTAAGTACTTGATGCTTATTAGGGATGTTGAGCACACCTTAACCTTTAAATACATAATCAATGGTTGATTTTATAAGTCATAATTGTTTATTAATTTTTTTATCTACCATTATTTATGTAATGAAAGGTTAAGATGTGCTTAACATCTCTACTAGAATTAAGTGCTTAGTATGTACATTAAACCTTAAAATATTTGACATAATTGACTTTTCATAACAAAGATATGGTAATTTATTTTGGAATTTTAACTACCCATTTATGGTTATTGTGTTTTATTTAATGTGATGTCTTAATTTGTGACTCGACTCAAGAGTTTGATGAGCACAATCAGTAGTGATGTCTTTTGTCATTAAGGCTTTGTTTGGATATTTTTTAATGAAGGGGTGGGGCAGGGGAGTGGAGTGGGTGGTGATAAAGGAGAGTGGGTGGCTTATTAGTAAGTTCATATTTCAATAAGAGTTAAATGATTAAATCATATGTTGTTCGGATAAAATATTTAAATTATGGGATTTAAAAGGTTAATTGATTTAAAAGTCTATTTACCCCTATGTTTAATTTGATACAAAAGTCCGCATTTAAGATTATAAAATAAAAATAAGGATAAAATGGGTAAAAAAATTATAACTCATAAAAAAACTATCAAATTGGTGGGTTGAGTTTTAAGTTATTTGATGGGCTTTAAACCACCATCCCACCCTATTTAATTTTTAAAAAAATGTATCCAAACATGCTGTTTGATATATAAACCCACCCACTTCAACTTAATCTAACATACCCCATCAAAACCCTTAAGACTAGTTAAAACGTACCAGGACCAATTTTATCATTAAACCTACATTTTTTAGCTGCGTCTTTTGGTCAATTGAACTCCATTAATTTCCCAATTACAACTCTTTTTGAAACCTATCAATTAACAGGCTCCAATCATCCCATGCATCATAAACCCAACAGACAACACAAACTTTAGGGAGCCCATCGATTCCTTAGACGAGTTCATGCATTTACGCGAGTAATCGTGGCCTTATAAAACCTCGCTCATCCTTGGATGTTTCTTTATCCGATTAATTAAAGGGGAGTCATGGAAATGGTAGGCATCAACAACATGCTGGCAGCTCTGCTAATGGCCACCCTTCTGGTGTTCTCCGGCAACGTTAATAGCGTGGCGGCCGACCGTGGTGATGACAAAGGGACGTTAAGGTCGCCAAAAGCTTCATCAGCATTTATCCTTATCCCAATGGCTGCCAGCCCCCTCCACGTTATTCGGTCACTGTCGTGACATGTCTATCACGGATCGTGACAATTTGCGAGATTTTATATATAAATGTATTTTTTTATGAGATTTTTGGACGGTTCTGATTTCCTATCAACCCTGTTCTAATCCTGGAAGAATTCCATCATCCCAAGGCCTCTCTATCCCTATAAATAACATCCAAAACCCTAGAGAAAGGATGCTTGGAGCCTAGGAGAACTTGAAAAAGGAGAAGACGAAGTACTGCAGGATTGACGATCGTCAAGAAATTCAAGATGTAATTATTCTATATTATTTTTATAATTATTCTTGTATCATCTTCTCCCATCTATACAAAGGATGAACTCCCATGTTTTAGAGTAATTTTCTTTTGGAGAATTCTTCTTGTAAAAAGGGAAACTGAGAATCATAGATAATATCAGTAAAACCTAATTCTCTTGAGAAAGACTAAAAATTGAAATTGATCTATTTTAAAACTCAGAATTCTCTTATTTTATTCATCCAAGTCCAATGCCCAAGTCATCAAAATTCTGATACTTAATTGTTAAATCTTTACCATTATTTAATCTTTATTATCATATTCAATAAATCTTCAAACCCAATGTACCCCTCTCATTAAAATATTATGTTAGATATTGATAGAATAAATTCCTCGTGGGATCGACCCTCTATTCACTTTCTTTACTACTTGATATGACTAGTGCACTTGCTAGCGATTTTATCTATATAATTAGCACTCATCATTAACCATCTTCATGACCTTTCCTTCTCATGTTGACATGACCCCATGAGAAGAGAGGGAGGAGAGAGGAAAAGATAAATTGTGAGAAGAGATGAGGAATGAATCATATTTATAGGGGATGCAAATCCCTTTCAATATGATTAGGACTTCTCAAGAAGGATTTTGTATGTGATTATCATTCCTTAAGATAGCATTTATATGATTAGGAGTCTCTTAAAAACTAATTTGGATAGGACTAGGAATATTAAAATATTTAGAATAACAATTTGATATTGACTTATACATTCCTTAAGATATAATTATTGAGTAGGATATGTATAAGGAAAAATATTATTAAGATTATGACACTTATTAATATTGAGTATTAGCAAAATATTAATAAGCATGATATGTTTACCTTGGTTCCATAATCTTAGCATAGATTTATAATGCACCCGCATTGCATTTGGATTTTAATCTATGCAACATATATAGTCCTTTCATAGTGCATATAACATCTGCCTATTTCTTGGTATGACAAATGAATTTTTAAGAAGGTGACTTGAGAATTTTGCAAGTCTCTATTTATACCAAATAAGTTTACTTTCTTAGGCTATTTGTGCCATGGAAGTCCTATCAACATATATGTCACCATCTCCATCTTTGTCTTTAATTTTGGATCATCATTATTTACATCTAGAGAAACAGTCTAATTGTCAACACAATTGTATGCTTCTGATTATGAATAGCTAACATACAATTTGCAAGAATGTAGTATTAGATAACTTAGTCTGGTATGACTTTTAAGTACATAAATATCAGAAACAGAAGTGATTTATGAAGAATAGTATAACAAGAAAAAAAACGACAAAGACACCATTTTTATCTTATGTTTTCTATTCATTATTGTTATTAGGCTTCACCATTATAATTTTGGCAATGTTGTGTACGATAGCATTCTATGAATAAATAATAGTGCATAACTCACAAACTTACCTTTGGCTAACAACAAAAAAAGACCTATAATATCAACTCCCTATCAGATTGTTTGGCTATCAATTAGTTACTGATTGTCTAAACCAATTAATCTTGCTTAAATTCCTTAATCATAGGATTTCTTACGATATTACAAAATTGACGATTTGTAGAACCAACAAAGAAACAAAGTAAATAGCATTTAAATCTTGATATGGCTTATCAAGTCCAAAACAAATCTATTTAAAAAAAATATGGTTGTATAACAAGCTGATTTATAAAAATATTAATCTTCGGATAATTTATTTATATATCGTTCTTAAACTTTAAGATTCTGACACCTTATTAATATTGAGTTTTAGCAAAATAGTAATAAGAATGATATGTTAACCTTGATTCCATGATCATAGGATAGACATGTACTGCACCCACATTGAATTTGGATTAATCTATGCAACATATATAGTCTTTTTAAGAGTGCTTATATCATGTGTCTATTTCTTGGTATGAGAAATGATTCTTAAGAAGGTGGTTAGAGAATTTTGAAATTATCTATTGCTATCAATTAGGTTTTCTTTCATAGGGTATTTGTTCCATGGAAGTCCTATCAAGATATATATTACAATCTCCATCTTTGAAAATCATTTTGAATTGTCATTATTTACATCTAGATAAACAATGTAATTTCCAGAACACTTTTAGGCTGCTAATTATATATAGCTAATATACAAGTTGCAAAGTTTAGTATCAGAAAACTTACCCTAGTACCACTTTTGAGTACATGTTTATTGCAAACATAAGTGATTTTCAAGAATAGTAGAACTAGAAAAAAAATCGTTATCCCATTTTTATCTTATGTTTTCTATTCGTTGGTGTTGTTATCCGTTACCTTTTTAATTTTGGCATAACTGTGTATAGTAGCATTCCATCAATTAATAATAGAGTATAACTTACAAGTGGCTAACAAAAAAAAAATGTGTTAGAGATAAACTCCTTGTCAGATTGTTTAGCTATCAATTAGGTGTAGATTAAGCAATCTTGCTTAATATGGCTTATCAAGTCCAAAACAAATATAGTTCATAAAAAAATATAATTGTATACCAAGCAGATTAATCAAAATACTAATCTTAGGATAACACATTTTTATGTTTTACTTACATTTTTAAGGTTCTAATACCTTATTAATATTAACTATTAGCAAAATATTAATAAGCATGATATGTTAACCTTGGATCCTCGATCATAGCATAGATTTGTATTGTACATGCATTGCATTTGGATTAATCTATTCAGCATATATAGTTCTTTCATAGTGCATATATATTTGTCTGTTTCTTGGTATGAGAAATGTGTTCTTAAGAAATTTCTTGGTATGAGAAATGTGTTCTTAAGTTGCATACTTTAAAGTGGCTTGAGAATTTCACAAGTCTCTATTGGTACCAATTTGGTTTACTTTCTTTGGGTATTTTTCCATGGAAGTCCTATCAACATATATATTAACATATCCCTCTTTTTGTCTAATTTTGAATTATCATTATTTTCATCTAGAGAAACAATCTAATTGTCAATACAATTTTAGGTTGTTGATTATGAATAGTTGGCATACAAGTTGCAAGAATGTAGTATTAGATAACTTACCCTGGTATGACTTTTAGGTACATACTTATCACAAACAAAAGTGATTTATCAAGAATAGTGGAACTAGAAAAAAAAAAGAAAAAGTGTACAATTTTTATCTTATGTTTTCTATTTCTTTTTTATTGTTGTTATCTATCACCGTATTAATTTTGACAGAATTGTTTATAGTAGCAAAAAAATGACTTATAGATCAACTCCCTATCAAATTGTTTAGCTACCAACTAGGTATAGATTTTCTAAATCAAGTAATTTTTTTAATTCCTTAATCCTAGGATCGGTAATGATATTCCAAAATTCACGAATTGTAGAGCCAAAAAAGATATAGTGTAAAGAGCATTTAACTATTTATATGGCTTATCAAGTAAAAAAGAAATCTATTCAGAAAAAAAGAATATGAATGTATACCAAGCAGATTAATCGAATTATCAATCTTATGATAATGTAATTTTATATTATGCTTACATTTTAAGGCTCTAGAAACTTATTAATATTGTGTATTAACAAAATATTAATAAGCATGATATGTTAACCATGGTTCTATGATCATAGCATAGTATGGTCATGTATCACAAATAAGGTTCTACCACGCAAAAACACTACAATTTCCAAGAAACTTACAGTTATTTGCATTTATGCAAAAAGAAAAAAAAGTTCTAGTAAGTACCTTAAGAAACTCATATTAGAAACAAATGTCTGCAACTCCTATTAACTACACTTCCTCGCCCTCTAAAACAACTTAAGAATGACAATTATCTTTAGGTTATTCACATAAGTAAAGTTTTCTTTACCGATTTTGTGTGTTGTAGTTATTGCTCTATACATTGCTAGATTTCTTAGCTTTGTCTTGATAGAATTATAAGAAACCTTTGCTCATTAATAGCAAAAAAAATTATGGTTGCACAACACCTAACCAAATACTATAACACAACACTTATGGATATCTAAGCATACCAGTCACCAGGTTTTGATAGTGGCTGATACCACATCTAAAACAAGTTTGATGATATCTAATGAATAATGAAGAGTGCTAATGGTATTGCTCATCATTTGTTCTTGAAGGAATCATCTACAAACTCTTACACCAAACACTCCAAAAACATTGTCAAAGGAACAACAAATTGTGCTACAATATAAGCATCATCTACAAACTGGACCAATCATCCCCTAATTAATTAAAGATCGGAAGAAACATTTTGACATGACAAGATACACATTATACATTACATAGGCAAAATTGACAAAGAAAACTTGCCAAAAAATAAATAACTTGCCAAAACCAACTAACTTGCCGACCTCAATATTTGATAGTATTGCCCTAACCAAATGAACTAATTCAAGTTATTCTTTCTTTTTTGTGGGAAAAAGGATGCAGGTTGAACTTTTAGCTAAATGATTCTTTGAAGATACCAAAATTTGTCAAAACAAAAAGAAAAGTTAATTATTCCATTACTTTGATGAGGACTAACATGTTTTCCCATAATTTAATATAAAGTATAATATTGAGTACATGACTCAATCTCACAACTACTTGGTAAAGTCGCTCCACTTTGGATCCAAGAAGATTACTGTTGCTGAAAGTGTCTCCTATGAAATGAAACATGAATTTAGTAAGAAGGGAAAGTTATATCCTCAGTATGTAGGGTCGTCTGAGATCCTAGACTGGTTGGTGAAGGACCATGTAGGTTGACATTGCTTCCATCTATGGACGAGTGCACAATGTATTTGATATTTTCATGCTAAAAAAGTAACGACATGACAATTCAATATTATCAAAATTAAGGAGCCAGACTTGAGCGATGACTTGACTTATGTAAAGTACCCGACACAGATATTAGAACAAAAAGTTCAAAAACACAACAACACGGAAGTATCATTGGATAGGGTGGCTTGGAAATTTGGCAATGGAAACAAAGCCACATGGGAACTCTTGTCCGAAATGTGCGAAGAGTTCTGACACTTGTTCGATAAATTCCTAACTCATACAAAATTCGAAGACGAATTTTATTTTAAAGGGGTTATAATGGAACACCTAGAAAAATTCTGAAAAATAATAGTTTTCAATTTTCAGATTTTAATCTATAAATTAATTACACCGATAATAGCCATTGACTCTCTCTCTCTCTCTATACATATATATATATATATATATATATATATATATATNAATTTTGATAGTATTTGACCATCAAAAGTCTAAAGTATTGCAATCTACCGAAGTAAAGTTAGTTTTTCTCTTGAATATTCTTAGGCTACTATCTTCTTGTAGATCTGTCATTTGGTATTGTTTGATTCACGTATCAACATTTTGGTCATAATTGATTTGATCATGGAGCACCATGTCATAACCATATTTTGTTTCATTACACACACACATTTCTTAGGCTACTATATTCTTGTAGATCTGTCATTTGGTATTGTTTGATTCACGTATCAACATTTTTTGTCATAATTGATTTGATCATGGAGCACCATGTCATAACCATATTTTGTTTCATCACACACGCACACGCACACGCACGCGCACACACACACACACATGCGCTTGTCATGATTGGAAAAAGGTGCAATAAAGTCACTATGTGACTTCAATCATAGGTTTATTTTGTTTTATTTCTCACATTATCATTAGGTTAGAATCGTATTGAGGTTTTCCTGGACACAATATGGCCCATATTCATGAATATGGTCATATAGAAATCCGTTATGTCTGTACACAATTTCCATTGTTACTGTTATGTTTATCGCACATCCGGTCTTCATAGCTCATGGGAGAATTGCCTTCTCTACATTTGATTCATGTAGGTGCAGGTCAATGATAGATGGCTTGATGGTGTGCGACGAAAATGCTCAGATAACTAGCATACACATGGATTTAGGGACCTTTATGTTAAATGTCTTATCTTTTCAGTTTGAGCTTCAGTGTAATAAGAATAATATTATTCCATTCAATAGATTATGAGACTCATGTATTACTTTTAAACCCTTAGGCTCCCATCTTTAAAATATGTTGTGTTATCTCTAAATCCCTCTAGATTTTTCTCTTTTAATATCATTTAAATATTTTCTCTTTTTATTTGTATCTTTTATATTAGTCCTTTTGAGGCGTCATTTAATTTGACCAGTATAGTCGATGTTGTGGCCAAGTAGTCTATGCCACATGGCAAGAATCACTTTTTAGAAGAGTTACACTTTACACGCTCGTTAAATACTTAATTTCACTAATCGATAGAATATGACTCTCTCTCTCTCTCTCTCGTGCGCGCATAGTTATTTGATTAAAAAAATATTATCATAAAATAAGTTATTTTCACTTGTTCAATAAAAAAATTAACTTTTTTTATCAAATTGTCATTCATCTAAATTGTTTAAAGAGGATAAACAACTTTGCATATAAATTAATTAATTTAGATTAAGGATATTTGATAAAGGTGCCAACCTTATGCGTTAGCAATGCCACAATATTATGTCCTTTCGTAGAATAAGAAGTAATAAGATCTTATTTTATGTTTAATTCTCAACACGGCTCCAAAGATAAATATATGATTATGATTTCAACGACCTTGCACGGCTTGATTCACATGGTTATGAGTAAATCAACAAATAACAAGGGAACAATTAAATTTGCATGGTTCTTGAGTTTTTTTTAGAATGTTGTTTCATTCAATATAATAGGAAAATAAAAAGGATAAATTAAAATGCATGTTCGCTACATCAAGTTCTGTAATTTGCACTCTAAGACATACTTGTAAAAGTAAGATGTCAAATGTAAGAATATGACTTTGCTAATATGTAGATATAAAAAACACAAAGTTCATCAAAGTAAAATAAATGACACATGTACATCTGAATTTTTATATTCATGGTGACAAAGAGAAAAAGAAAAAGTAAACATTTGAACTTTAACGAGAGTTGCTGAGATGTGTTTGCATTCACTCTGAATTCAAAGTTTAAAATCTTAAGATGCATTTAAATATTTTATTCATCTTTCTTTAAATTAGAAGTTGCTTTTCAAATTCTTACATCTTATCTCATTTGAAATAGGTATTCAATTTTATAGAGTATGCCTTGCAAATACCTTATACGAAAAAGATGGTTGGTTGTGGAATATACCACGACAAATGCCCTCTATATGGAGGAAGGATGTGGCATTACTTAGGTGAAAACCCTTATTAATGAACAATAAAAATAGGATTTAATGGAGGTGTACATCGTGTATCCTATTATCTGTATCGTTAAATTTGAAATATGGTTGACAAAAATAAGTAAAAAATATGAATCTTAAATAGACTATTTATTTTTAATCACGCATCTCAAATCCAATAGTTCAGATGAGACATTTCTTATTTCAGAATGATAATACTTGTGTGTGTGATGAGGCTAGGATAATAATCTGAAATGTGGTAGTAGTCTAGGATAATACTTGTGTGTGTGATGAGACAAATCTTATTTCAGAATGACAGTTCCTTTTGTGAATTTCTAAAAGTTGATTTTATTTTATATCAATGATGGGAACTTTGCTAACAATTGTGTTAATCTGTAAAATGCTGATGAGGCTTATCATTTTTGTTACTCGACAATCCGAGAGGAAGTCGAAGGTAGTGTTCCCTTCTTTTTGTATTGAATCATATTTGAATGTGTTATGCTATGATGTTTGAGGAATGAGTTCAGCAGTTTATTTCATTGAGACATCGAGAGATTGCTTTTTACCTGTTTTATGATTCCCTTGGAAGGAAACATAAGCTCATTTCTCAATTATCTATATTCATGTTGTTAGAAACTCAGATAAGGTTGATTTAGATTGTTTTATAAGTCAAATATGTTTGGAACTATATTTCTCACATTGAGTTAACCACTCATTTTTTCCCAAAGTTGATACCTAAAAAGGTATTCAACAACATATTTACTTTTATAAAATATGAGTTGATCTTTTATGGTTCATGTGATGTGTATTAGAGTTTCATACTCAAATTTTAATTAATCAGAATTCCTTTGAACACCAAAATTAATCATATAGTTAACTACTCTCATTTAAGTTCTAACCATCAGCTGAGAAGTAGATGGTGAGGAATTCTGGTTAGATAATTTTGAAGAATTGTTAATATGTTTGATTGAGATGGTTTTCTAAGAATGAGGATTCGAATTTACAAACTAAGTGTCTATGAGAGTAGCCTTAGTGATTTTATTGTTCATTGGTCCAAGATTTAATTTTGATTTGTCTCATTTATCATATAAGTAGAAATTCTAGATGAACCCTATCCTTAGGAAATGCTTCCCTGCTTTGCATCAATCTATAGTTATTTCCTCTACTTAGTTTTTACAGTTTTATAAATTTAAAATACAAAAAATATTTAGTCATCTCTTTCTGAAATTAGATTTCTATAATTATTGATACAAAATATATACTCTTGCTTTGTAGTTTTCTTCTTAATTCTCAATTTATAGTATAGTTGTAGTTTTCTTTTTAGTTAGTCCCTTTTTCTAGTTAGTTAATTCTGTTAGATTAGTTCTTAGCTTCAATTCACTGTGAAAACGATATCTGAGGTTAGCTATTCGTCCTGTGCATTTACAGATTTAAGGAAGCTAAATGTTAAAACTTGATTATCATAATTCATATTCACACATAATTCATCACACAAACCCATAGTACACATTCTTCACATCACCGCCATCTCTTTGCCTATTGGAGATTATCAATGAACATCGCTCTGATAATGGATCAACACCTAGTTCTTATACCAGTTTACATATGATACCAGGACATTGCTCTAATACCAATTTATTGCGAAAATTACGCGAGAGAAAAGAAATCACATGTAGAAGAGGACATCAGATGATACCATAATTAGCTACGTCCTCAGGGCAAATAGATGCTTATTTAAAGTTGGAAAATTAGAAACATAATATCCCCGAGCCCCTGCATTGGGAGGGTCACCAAGAATCCCCAAGACTCTGCCTCATGATCCAAACGAGCGGCGCAAGCCGCTCCAGATGAAATTTCTCCCTAGGGATAACAAATGGGCAGGAATACAATTGATATAACATATCTTCCTTATTTATAACCTCTTGAATCCTAGACAACTACATCAATTGGGAAATCTCAAATTCCAAGAATAAATTAAATAGGAAAATAGAGTTATAAAGAAATAAGCAAAAAAAAGTTCACTCTAAATTTAAACTCCTATAAGAATTTTAGTCAAACTCTTACAATATTAATAATTTGAGGATTTGATAATGGTTCAAAATATGATGGGGAAAACATCAAGGACTGAAAAGAAAAGATAGATATAAATTGTAGATCATTGTATACACCACATGGTTGTCAAAATTTAAATTTGGTACTTTGTATATGGTTAATTCTTGTAATAAAGCTATTAAATTTTTTGCAGTGGTAACATATATATTCATTAGTTTCTTCTTTTACTAAATGATGGAAAATTTTGAAAGATTTTGTGCCTAATTTGAACCTAAAATATTGTCACAAAAACACTAAGAAAAGCACATTGAGAGTGTAAAAGCAAGATTTGAAACTCCAGATCTTCAAATAAGAGATGAATTACTAAAACAAATTGAAGTTCGTGAAGATCCAAAAACTAAAAGTGAAGTAAATTGTTTAGCAACATTTGAACTTGAAAATTTTGAGTTTCTACTTGGCATGACTATTTGATATGTATAGTGTTTGTAATTAATTAATTAGCAAAAAATTACAATCAAAACATATGCATAATGATATTGCTATTAATAAAATAAACGATTTTGTTTTATTTTGTTAAATATAGAGAGGAACGTTTTGTAAATGCAATTATTTCAACTAAAGAAATTACACTCAAAATGAATAATGAACGTATATTTCTAGAAAATGCATTATACATAAAAAAATATAATTTGATGAAATGATGGTGATGAGGTAAATTTGAAGATCTTTTTTAAAATTGATTATCTTTTATACACAATATATCAAACCATTTTTTTTTCATTTCAAAGTAGATTTGAACAATTCACAATGTATGAATTTTTTTTGTTTTTTTATTTATTGGTAAGAAATTAAAATAGTTACACAATGAGAATTTAAAATAATGCTTCATTGATCTTAAACATTTTTTTAAATATAATAATAACTCTAATATTGTTGGTTTAAATTTATTTTCAGAATTAAAAATTTTAAGAGATTTTATTTAAGTAGATGATGATACCCCTTTTGAGATACTCATCCATATAAAAATGTTTGACTCTTTTACAAATGCATATATTGTTAACTGAAAGAATAATGTTAAAAACTCCAATAATTGTTGCCTCAAAGAAGTTTTTTGAAATCAAATTTAATAAAAAAATTATCTAAGATATTGTGTCTGAAGAAAGATAAAATGGTTTAGGTACTTTATCAATTGAAAGAAAATTTAATAGAAGTAGATTTTGAGATTTTAATTAGTAGTTTTACATCTAAAAAAGCTATAAAAATAAAATTTAAATAAAATATTTTTTTATTATATAAACACTCATAGTATAAATTTACTTTAGGCTTCAAAGTCCCTTAAGATGGCCTTGTTCATGTTGTGGTGAAGTTAAATTATACTTCTTGTCTTAATCATTTATCAAGGTTTACGTTTTAGGAGAACAAATTTTGTGAATAATTTCCTAATTTTACTCGGATCCAACGTTAGTTCCTCACTTTTAGTTTGTGAAAAAAAATCACACTTTGTCCCTCAATTTTTGTAATACCCCAAATCCCCATAATAATAAATGGACGACCAAGATTTAGAAATTTTTAAATAAGAGGTTGGGCCCAATCCCTCACCTATATAAACCCCTAACCACAAGAAAATAATTCTCCAAAACCTAAAATTCTGCCCTAGCCGCCACGTGAGTTCTCTCCCCTCTCTTCTCCTCCTCTCTTCTTTCTTCTCTCTCAAGCTTCAACCTCGGGATTGGTGTTAGGAGGAGGTGACGCAGAGGACAACGCGCATAAGGAGAGAGACAATCCAAGGCGTGACACATATAGAAAATAATTGCAAGGTATGTAACATGGCGGATCCCTTTAGAATAGGTTTTCATGATAGATCAATACATGATGAGATTTTTTAAGATATTATGATGGATTTTATATGATGATCATATGCCATGGATTCTGACTTTTTTAATCCCCATGATGAATATATGATTTTTCAGCCCCAGAAAAGTTTTACATGATATAGATTGATTAGAGATCCGTTCATAGATATGAGAACGTATATGATGTAGTTTTTAAAGCCAAAAATTATAGATCCCCATATAATAATATACATATAGAAAGAATTTCAGATCTGTTCAGAGAAGAAAAAGAGGCGAAATGCGCCCAAAAAATTCCCGTCACGACCGTGATGGACATCTCACGGGCCGTGATGGCGACAGTCGAGGACGTCATGGTCGGGCGCATCTAGAAGTTTCATCACGGCCGTGACGAACACGTCACGGGCCGTGACAGCGGCAGTCATGATCGTGACCATCCGGTCACGGGCCGTGATGATGGCAAGAATAAACCCAGGCACGACCGTGACGACTTCGTCACGGTCCGTGATGTCGAGTCGTGAAGGTCCCACAATTAAACGGTCACGGACGTGTCGCGAGCCGTGACGTGAACTGACCATGTTAGGTCACGGCCGTGACAAGTTCGTCATGGGCCGTGACCATGTAGAAGGCGTTTGGGTCACGACCGTGACAGTCTTCACGTGCCGTGACATTACAGTCACGGGTCGTGACAAACCTATCACGGGCCATGACATCTATGTTCCAGATTCAATCCATGTCGAAGTTTTTCTATTCTAAGTATAGATGTTGTAGAATTCTTCTATAATATTAAGGACTAACATGTGGACAAGAGAAAGGGTGAATCATCTTCACAAAATTAATAATGAAGCCGTCATGCATTGTAATGTTTGGGAGAGTTTTCTTGATGATGTGATTGATGAATTGATGAACGATGTAGGTTTAGGTGTCTCTAAACGTTAATCTAGCTAAAATTATGATATGATAAAATATGTTAATAATTGTGATTGAATTGATGTTGGAAGAGGTGGACCCCCGGCTATTACGTTCCGGATGGAACTATTGTTATCGCGTTCCTTTGGGAACTATTGTTATTGTGTTCCTCCTCCAGGGAACTATTGGCGTTCCTTCGGAAACTATTGTATGATTATAGAGATTTGGATCTAGGATTGACCCATGGCCTAGCTAGTCATATTGGCACCGGGGACCATCTGAACCTTCCATGCTTTAATAAAGGCTCACATTGATTGATAATGATTGCTTTATCTAAGGCAAGATAAATAGAGAATGATATATTGATGATGGCTTGAGTATATTGAAAAAGAAAAATATGGACCTCACCAGATGGGATATGAATTGCTACTCTTGCCATCCATTGGATATTGATATTGAAAGATAATGAATTGTTTTATTGAAATATTGAAATTGTTAAAGTATTGTTAATTGATATTGAGCATCTTATTTATGTCTTTTACATATTGAGTGTCACAACTGACTGGAGCTTTATCTCCCCTGCTAATTCAATTATGCAGGCTGCCCTGAGGATAATTAGGTATTGATGATGGTGTTGATGATGATGCAACTCGTGATGGTCCACTTGCACATGTCATAGGATCCTGGTCTAAGTTTGAGTCTTGTAATTTTGTCATAGAAAGGATGATGAACTCTACTATTTTAATATTCTGTTATAGTCTATTGTTGGATTTTAGCCTTCTGTTGGAATTGATGTAATAGACTTATTAGTATTTTCTATATGTCAGAGATGTTTAATTTTAAAGTATTGTATTTATATGATGTGGCCCTATAGTTGACCAGTCAAATGGTCAAACTAAAGGTAATGATATTATATGGTAGTGTCTCTAAGTCTTTATTCTGTCAAGTGACAGGTATGGATTTTGGGGCGTTACAGTAAGGTATCAGAGCCTAACGGGGGGCACTTTTTAGCTGTCTCTAGATAGATAAAAGTCCATGTGTAAGCATCACGAGCCATCATCACGCCATCAGGTATGAGTTGAATTTGAAATATATATTGTTATCTCACTAATGATTGTCTCTATATCAGAGCCTAACGGGGGGCACTTTTTAGCTGTCTCTAGATAGATAAAAGTCCATGTGTAAGCATCACGAGCCATCATCACGCCATCAGGTATGAGTTGAATTTGAAATATATATTGTTATCTCACTAATGATTGCCCTACATGTAGATGCCTCTGCGACTTTCCGCTAGGCGTGCTAATTGACCCCTAGAGATGAACATGACCAATCCACCACTGGAAAACGCACCACCAGTTATCGACAACCCAAATCCACCACCTGGACCTGTCACGCCAAATTTCACGCTAGAAATTACTGAAGACCAGAATGAATTTCTGAACAGCCTCAGTACCAGAAGGATAGGAAACAAGAGGAGTTCCTGCAACTAAAGCAAGAAGGCAAGACCGAAGAGCAATACCTACTCAAGTTCTTGCGGCTAGAGAAATATTGCACTTTAGACAAGAATGAGAAGTCCATGACAAAGAGATTTGTCAATGAACTGTATTCGGGACTGAGATCCAAGGTCATGAGCGTCTTATTTATGCTCTTTACATATTGAGTGTCACAACTCATGGGAGCTTTATCTCCCCTATTAATTCAATTCTACAGGCCGCCCTGAGAATAATTAGGTACTGATAATGGTGTTGATGATGATGCAACTCGTGATGATCCACTTGGACATGTCATAGGATCCTGATCTAAGTTTGAGCCTTGTAATTTTGTCATAGTGAGGATGATGAACTCTATTTTTTTAATGTTATAATCTATTGCTGAATTTTAGCCTTCTGTTGGAATTGATGTAACAAACTTATTATTATTTTTTATATGACAGATATGTTTAATTTTAAAATATTGTATTTATATGATATGGCCTATATTTGACCGGTCAAATGATCAAACTAAAAATAATAATATTGTATGGTAGTGTCTTCAAGTCTTTATTCTGCCAGGTGGCAGGGTATGGATTTAGGAGCGTTACAATTTTATTTTGTAACTAAATGATACATTAACTTTGCAACTTAATCATCAAATGTCCCTTCACCTAAAGAGATACAAAATGATTCATTGACGTTCCAAAAATTATTTTATTTTTGCTTATATGGCTTCACCATGTTGAGAGAAAATAAAAAAATTGCTATCTTGAATGAAAGAGCTCTTTAGTGAACAAGTTACAAAGTTAGCGATCAACATGGAATATGAGAAAAGTTAGAGGATCATAAGGCAAGCATTGCTTCACTGTGTATGTATAAAGGAGGTTTATCAACATCTAAAGAGTTGTATGAGATACCAACACGAGTGAGAGTGAAGTGATAAGTAGATACTCTTTATTAAGGAGGTCTCGAGTCTCGAGTTCGAATCTTTATATATGCAAAAAAATTTTATTAAGAACCTCACCCGTCATAATCAGATGTGCGACATTAGACGAACATCTGATTAGTCAGGCTCGATGGTTGGCCGAGACTTCAATTTATGGACAATGCGTAGTGCCGTATGAATTGAGGAATTGGCGTCGCTTCCAAAACACTAAGATGATAATAAAAAAATAAATAATTATATGTAGAAATATGAACTGACTGTTGATATCATTAAAAAAATCTAAAATATGATTCGTTAATTAGTATATGGAAAGTTGGGCGTTATATTGAATCTGATCGAAAAAAGGAGTTGTTTTAATAATTCTTTTTGAGTCCCAATATTTGTTAATTTTATATTCATTAGTGTTAAAATAACTACTACTACGCCAACTAACTTTTCAGTTTTTTTGACTGACACACTATTTGATTGCTCCTAAAATCATTATTACCACCTCAACCATCCATTACGTTACGATTTCGCTCTTTGACAACTCAAGTATTGTTTATAAAATTTAATTTTATGAGTAACGAACATATGCAGGACAGGAAAAGCACAATATCAATATCTATTTAACTGTCAATTTTTATCTTTGTTACTCTAAATCAAATTAATTATTTTATCATTTGCATAATCTAGGATCATAGCACATAGTTAATAATATATGATAACAAACATAGTAAAAAAAATATTTGTTTATTTAAAATGAAAACACAGAATTACAACTAAATATATCTTTATTGCTAAATCCATAATTTCAGGTTCGGGGTAATATAGTAATATCATACTAAAAAGACTTTATACCTTTTTATTTGTCAGTTTTATTAAAATGATTAAGAAAATAAAAAATTTCAATGTAGGAAGGATAAAATGGTAACATAAAAAATTGAATAGTGTGCTCGATTACTATTACGTTCCATCTTTTTATTAATTTCTCACGCCGTCGTCATTACTATTACTACTACTATGACTTCTGTGTCGCTCAATTATTATGCTCCCCATTCCTTTTCCAACTAACATCTTTGTCTTCTTCGCAACACCAACAATTAAAACGGAAACACGCCATAACTTTATATGGAAGAAGAAGAAGAAGAGTCTGTTCATAATTGTGATGTGATTACACTTTATGATCAAGATATGACGACACATTGAAATGGTAACCGGATTTGAAAACTCGAGAAATGTCATAATTAATATTAAAAGATATCGTACTCATCGTGGTCAGCCATTTCTTCAAGTACTGTTCACAATGAAACCACAAAGACGCTGGATCCTAGCTTTTTATAAGCTATGGGTGGTGGTCAATAGATTTAACATCCCAATTTTAACCGCACTCATTTTGAATAGAACTTCACGGAGAGTGTTCGAATATACGATAAAAATAAATTTTGATCAAATTAAAAATTTCGAAACTCGAACTCGAGGTTATTAGACTTCGATCCTTCAATTCGAAATATATATCTACTAATTATATATGTCAACCAACTTGGTTTCATTCGCACTCACTTTGATACGGCAGTCAAGAAAAATGAAAAAAAAATTCCGTATCAATAACAAAATGAGATGAGACGTTATAAATAATTAAAAAAAGATTAAAAATATATATGAATTAGTTATGTATTGTAATAATATAATAATCATCAAATAAAATATTATATTATTAGATACGAGAATGATTTATATATTATATGAGCATATTTTTAATGTAAAATCGGTAGGGTTTGTTACAAATTTTTAAAGTGTAAAGTAAAAAAATGATCGTCATTGAAAATGAGAGTGACAAGATCATTTTTTTAAGTGACTTGTATTATGATATATTTTGAGTCTTGTTCGAATATTATTTGATCAACTAGTCAAATTTTAAATTAGATTTTGATATTTTTATTTAAAAAGAGTTAATTATTTGTATTAGATCTAACTTATTATTTTATATGATTAATTTATATAATTAATATATATGATTAAATCTAATGTCCTTAGCATGTGAATTAAAATTATTAATGATTTATATTTAAAAAAATCAAATGTCATGAAAGAAAAGATTCATTAAGTCATTTTTATCCGCGTTACATGTGTACAACACTTCTTGTATAATATAAATATAATTAATTATCAAAGATAGCTTAATAAGTTAGTAATGTAAACTTTTTTAATTTAATAAATAAGTCAAGTTAAAATTAACTTTTAAATCTACTTAAGTCTTATCTTATATATATATAGATATATATATATATATATATAGTAATTAATAAAGTTGCAATACTTTTACCGATAAAATAATTAAACTTAATTTTTTGATCTCCTGGATTTTAATTAAAATTACTTTGCATCAATCTAAAACAAGCTTAAATTTAATTGTTTCACACTTAAAAAGCATCGCTCCATCATATATATTATTGTATATTAATCACCCAAAGGTGGAACAATGAAATGGAAAATTGGCATGTTTTAACAAAAAACCATTGGGCCCATCACTCAACAGCTGTCCTTTGGGTAGTTAAGCTTCAGAACCTAACTCCCTCCTCCCCCTTTGACAAAAAAAAGTTCATATAATAATAATAATAATAATAATAATAATAATAATAATAATAATAATAATAATAATAATAATAATAATAACAGAAGACAAATATAATACGACTGGGAACTCCTGTTTCCCCTTTTTTTCACACTTCTTGTGAGATTTGATTTCAGACAGCCCCCTCGCACTCATCCAAATCCTCCTCTTTTTCTATGCAACCATGTGGCCCCCAGCTCCAATGCACCAATTGCAGTTCGACATTTCATCGACGTACGCCAATACAAGAACAGGCTTCAGCCTACCTCATTAAGGAAGCCTGACGCACCCCCAAAATCTTGTTGAATTAAGACAACGCAGGACAAGTGTTCGAAGTAATGCCCCAGTAATAAATTATTAAAATAACACTAACTACTTACTATATGTAAATATGGTTGGGCTACAAATGGAAGGTGTCCACCACCGAGGGCCACACATAAAAAAAAGAGGCAAGCAGCCGTCTCGTATCCCTCCTCCAATTCCCATTTCCGTCTCCACGTCGAACGGGCGCGCCGTGCAACGGGTGGAGGACGACGCTGCCGCCTGTAAGCCCACGCGCGCGACTCGCCCTCTCCTTCGTGCCTCGCCCACCACCATTACCGCCTTCGTCTTCTTCTCCTTCCCTCTCATTTGACGCATTCTTCTCGCGCCGCGCCTAACAGCACGTAAACTTACCTACGCACGACGACGTCGACGACACCTTTTGGTTGCTGAGGCGTCACAAGAAAGATAGCAAAGTGGAGGACGACAAGGATAGCGATTCCACTCCATTCGATCGTTTCATGGACGAGCGAATGGAGGACGACGACGCAGGCGGAGGCGATGCCGCTGCGGCTGCGGCTGTGAAGAAAGCAGCACCGGCAGCGGCGACGACGACCGACACGGCCGCATCTAAACAGCAGCAACAGCAGCAGCAGAAGGTGATCTCGTATAGCCAGCCGCTGGGGCGGGATGCTGTCCTGAACAGCGCCTCCCGCCGCGCTCGCCGCAAGCACAGCCTGGACGACGATCGGATGTTCTCGGCGGCCTCATCGTCGGACCCCAGTGTTAACCTCTTCTTCGAGGCCCAAGACGCAGCGCGATCCTTCCCATACGCCCACCACCACTCCGCGCCTCCCCCTTCCTTCCAGACCTCCCACTTCAACCACTCCTATTCCGTCGACGAGACGCGCCACCACCATCACCAGCCTTCGCCGTCGCCGCCTCTTCCTCCCCATCATCGACATGGCTCAGTGGGGGGCGGATCCGTCTCCACCGGTGGGTCCTTCTCGCTCGACAATAGGAAGCGGGGGGGCGGATCGTCGATGTCGGACAGTGACGGATCCCTTACCCTCGAGCGCGCCATGTCCGAGTATGGAGGTGGCGCCGGGACGTTACCGGAGTTCGTGGGAAGTGGCGGGGGCACGGGCATCTTCCGTGTGCCCCTCCGCGCCGCGATGCACCCGGGTCGCCCCCCGGCGCTCGAAGTTCGTCCGCACCCACTGCGGGAGACCCAGGCGGGGGCCTTCCTACGGACAATCGTGTGCGCTGGCTCGCAGCTCTGGGCCGGGCAGGAGTCCGGGCTACGGGTGTGGAACCTGGAGGACGTGTTCGAGGGATGGGGGCCGGGCACGACGGCGAAGAGAGGAGACGAGGAGAGCGCACCGTTCAGGGAGTCGAGCCAAACGTCCCCAACCTTGTGCTTGGCGGTGGACGTCGCAAATGGAACGATCTGGAGCGGACATAAGGACGGGAAGATACGATCATGGAGGATGGAGCAGATGAGGGTGATGAATTCTTCTCTTGATGCCCATGGTGGCGCAAATTCCGCTACTGGTGGTGGCAGCGCTTATCAATTCAAAGAAATCCTTTCTTGGCAGGCGCACAACCGGTCTCCTGTTCTATGCATGGTTATCACCTCTTATGGTAAATTGCTTACGATTGAAACCTTTCGTCAAGAATAAATTATTCACTCTGTTGTTATACAGTTTCCCTTTTGGATATTTTCTACTGCAGAAATATACTCTTAGAAACAAATGCTGTCATCATGATCACCTTATCTTAAAAGTGAAAGTCCTCTATTTCTTAACTAGACTTTAAGGATAAGGCTAAAATGCATACTAAGTTAAGCAAACTGATGACTCACGAAATTGAAATCATCTCTAGAGTAATTAGCACATTTATGCCTCTAATAGATAGAGGCTGAATGTATTCACATTATTGAAATAATGAGAACTTTTGCTTTTAGTTTCAGAACCCAGTCCTTAAGTTAGTTTTCCATTCAGATCATTGTTGGTCAATCGGTTTTATAATGTAACTTGTCGAGTCAATGCTTGTTCTGTGCTTTCTGGCCTTTGGTACTGGGAACAGTTCCTTTTTGGAAAATGTACATGTAACTAGCAGGGCCACTATTCTGATTACTCTGCCATTACATTCTGTGACATGGTGGCGTCACAATATAATCCAAGTTCTGAACTAGCTATACATTATGCTTAAGTTATACACTGGAATGAAAGATACTTGCTGATTATCATGAAGATGAAACATCACCGTCTTACCATCAATTTAATGCATCTTAACATTAGCTATAAAGAAGATGAAAACATGCAGTAGTAAAGTGGCACATCAAAAGGGAGAACAATATTGATCAAAAGCATTCTTTGAATTAACTTAGGTTCATTCTCAGCTCTTTTGTTGGATCCAATATGGGTTTGGATGATTAACAACGTGGTTAATCATCCTTTTTCCTTCTCAAAAAAAAAAAAAGGAATTCAAGTTTCAATGTGATATGGTGGTTGTTACTGCACTATACTGAATTTTTGGAATGTATATTTGCACAATAAAATTTTAATGCAACAACAACAACAACAACAACAACAACAACAAAGCCTTATCCCACTAGGTGGGGTCGACTATTCTATTACAAGAAATTTTAATGCAATGAAAATAAAATTGCTTATTCTATTCCAGGAGATAACAACATGTGATTCTAGTTCCTGAAAATTTAAGCCTGAGAACTGTAACTGATTCCAATTGACCATTGATATGAGTATTCAGTCAGTAGCTTATTTTCATCCTTTTGAAAGTGAATAATTATTTCCTGATTTTTTTTTCTTTTGGTGTTTTTGGCAATTTATGTTGCAGTTATATGCTTGGTATGCTGGTATGTGTTCGATTTTATAAATCTTATTCCCTAGGATCATTTCACCTGGTCATATCACATTTCTTTAGATTGATCTCAGAACATTTTGAATTGATCTACTGCTTTTTCATCACATCATATTCTTGTCAATTTCTGATGTACAGAGTGTGATTTTTTGTAAACTCTTTATGTTGCTCTTTAATCAAGAACTTAAGCCTAATGCTATTTAGTTGGCACTAGTATTCTTATAGAAATTTCTTCTTCGTGTGCAAATTCCAGGTGAAATATGGACGGGCTCTGAAGGTGGAGTCATAAAGGTATGGCCTTGGGATGCAATAGAGAAATCACTTTCTCTTACAATTGAGGAGCGTCATATGGCCGCATTACTAGTTGAGAGGTCATATGTTGATCTAAGGTCTCAAGTCACTGTCAACGGTGTATGCAGTTTGCCTACTTCAGATGTGAAATACATGGCGTCAGATAATTCTAGGTCCAAAGTTTGGACTGCTAGCAGTCTTTTCTTTGCATTATGGTATGCATTACTGTATTTTTTTGTTCTTCTCATGACTAGGAATATCATATATTTGATTGTGTGTTGTATTGATGTCACTATTCTTTAATAGTTTAGTTAATGCCCTAGTCATGGTAGTTACATTACAGCATATGCTATGTGCAGGGATTCACGAAAAAGAGACCTTCTGAAAGTATTTAATATTGATGGGGTTGAGACTCGACTGGATATGCCTGCAGCACAAGAACCAAATGTTGAGGATGAAATGAAGGTAAAATTTGTTTCCTCATCAAAGAAGGAAAAGTCACAAGGCTCTATGAGTTTTTTCCAACGATCTCGAAATGCTCTGATTGGAGCAGCAGATGCTGTACGGAGAGTTGCAACTAAAGGGACTTTTGGGGAGGATAATAAGAGAACAGAAGCGATGTCAATATCTATGGACGGAATGGTTTGGACTGGATGCACAAACGGATCACTTATCCAGTGGGATGGGAATGGGAACCGCTTACAAGAAGTTCAGCATCATTCTTCTTCTGTTCAATGTATCTGCACATTTGGGACACGACTATGGGTAGGCTACGCAAGTGGTTTCATTCAGGTTATGGGTCTCGCCGGAAACCTTCTCGGAGAGTGGGTTGCACACAGTAGTCCAGTCATCAAAATGGCTGTTGGGGGCTCTTACATATTCACCCTTGCTCGTCATGGAGGTATACGTGGGTGGCACTTAAAGTCTCCAGGACCTCTTGATGAGTTGTTGCGAATAGAGCTTTCCCATAAGGAGTTGACATACACAAAACAAGAAAATTTCAAAATCTTGGTTGGAACGTGGAATGTTGGACAAGAAAGAGCATCTCATGATTCACTCATATCATGGCTGGGTAGTGCCGCATCTGAGGTTGGATTAGTTGTTGTTGGGTTGCAAGAGGTGGAAATGGGAGCAGGATTCCTTGCAATGGCCGCTGCTAAGGAAACAGTGAGATATTCACCATCTTCCGTTCTACTTATCTTATTATAGCCTAGTGAAAAACATGACACTTTCATTCCATATAAAAAGATAACTTTGTTTTAGGCAATCAGTCAGTGACCATTGATGTGATGATCCTTGCTATACCGACCTTTAATTATTTTTTGTCCTTATTTCTTCTATATTTTATTGGGAACAAGCATCTATACAGTGATATAGATTCATCTCTAGTGTACCATCTCTCATCACTTATCTTAGCATTTGTATGCAAATTAATGATATCTTGAGGTACTTTATTAGATATTCTTTCAAATACATTATTCCTCAAGACCCGTGTGATTAATAATATTTTGTTGATATTTCATGAACCTTGACAAGTTTGGGGTAGTTTGTTCTTATATAATGTAATACTAGAAGTAAAATATGACAGCATCGAAGAGTAATGACATGAAGCTTGAAATTATAATAAATAAGTAATAATGTTTTCTGGAATTATTTGAGCTTCCCTTATTTATGTCAAGACAACTTCCATATTTTCAACTTAGACTAGATTCCTAGCAGTACACGAGCACTAGCAATTTCAGATTTTTTTATCTGGACAATATTGCATATTGAGAAGTCATAGCTCTAAGTATTTTGCTTCAATTTATCTATAGGTGAAGCAGTAGATCTGCAATCTAATTCACCATTTTGCCTTTTGCATGGACTTTCTATACCCCAGTTTGCCAGAAGAACTTAAATTGTTTGAACCCTGATATTATGCAATTGAATGAAAATGTTCCATATTGTAACCAATAACCCATCTCTTTCTTCTATGCCGTTTCAATTTTGTTTTATTTAAAGCTGCATTTCAAGTTCTTAAATTTTATTTGTTACATCAATAAACAATCATAAAACTTCTTGCTGACTTTTTTTCTTAACTTTGTGCTTTGAGCCTGCACTATTTTGGTTGACAAGGACTTTGGTACTGGCACTAGCTTACACTGTTGTACATTCTGCCTTCAGTTTGGAGAAGGCCTACATGATATCTCTTCAGTTTGGGAAGAATTCATATAAGATTTTGCATATTGGAAAAACTGGTTTTGCCATCAGATGATAGTCAATAAAATTTACATCAAGCATAATTAACTAAGTAATCACCTAAGACTACTTTTAGTGAGATATCCATGGAAATTGAAGTTGCATGATTTTTTGGCGCTTTGGACTTGTTATGGTACTCATTTCAAGATCAAGTCCCTGTCCTTTTTCTTTTGTGCTAATCACTATTTTGATAATCTTAGGTAGGGCTTGAGGGGAGTGCTAATGGACAATGGTGGTTGGATAATATTGGCAAGACCTTAGATGAAGGAACATCCTTTCTCCGTGTCGGTTCGAGGCAGCTGGCAGGATTACTCATTGCTGCATGGTAAGTAAATGTTTTTAGCGAGTCAGATCGTGTATATTATTGTAACTTGTAATATTCTCAACTTCAAGTGTAGCAATTTGAAAATTAATTCCTGTTTCACACAAGTTCATGATATCTTTGCTTTTTCAAAACATTCTAGGGCTAGGAAGAACATTCGTCCATATATTGGTGATGTAGATGCTGCAGCAGTACCTTGTGGATTCGGCCGTGCAATTGGTAATAAGGTAAACAAAATCCTATTTTAGCAAAGAAAATTTATTTTTTAAGTTGTCTTTGTAACAATGTAGCCTTTTTTCCCTTGTTGGAAAATTATATTTTGTTTAAACCATGTTACTAATAAGAGTTTAATCTCCTCGTAAAGAAAGTAAGAGTTTAATCTACATGCTAATTTACACAGAAGTCTGCGAATATGAACACTTTTATCATAAATCGCTAAACAGAAAAGTCAAACTATCAGGTGTTCTTTGCTCATTTACAGGAAAAAGATAGAGGAATGCCAATTTAAGTGCTTCAAAACTGTACAACTATGCACCTTTGAGCTTTTCAGTTTATATGCTCATTCAGTCTTCAAGAAACTGTTATCCTAGATGCTTAGAAGTTATAGCTTTCTCCCTTTCAAGAAAGAAGGAGCGTAAAGCCACTTTATCAAACCATTTCTTTTCTTATTCTTTTTCAAGAAAATAAAAGACCTCGTCAACAGCCGCCGAGACACGAAATTGGAAAGCTGCCCCTCACTATAGAAATGAGTTTTGCTGAAAGGCGGAGCTCTCTTAAGAGATTTTCTATTTTCTCAACAAGAAGGGGCCCGCTGAATAGAGCTGCTATATAGCTATAACCATATCATTTTTGAATCTAGCATAAGTCCAATTTGGAAAGCTTTCTAATATCTCTATTGAATAACTAGATTGTTTATCCCTGACCTGGGTGGTTATATCTGGATAGGATTGTATCCAGATGGGGCCTTTGCTTAGTTGGACATATACATCCCCAGGGTTGGAAAGTTTATATGTCGACTTGTCATTATCTATGACTGACACAACTACTTCATGCTGAAGTGCTCATATTGTCATTCCACGGCAATTTACATGCACATTTTCATGGCTCTGGTTTTTTCTGTTTTCTTTGATAGGGTCATGGCTTTGTTCTTATAAAAGAATAATGTTGAAAGAAGCAATATTTATAGTTTATTCCGGGATGACTTTTCTTTATATGGGCTAAATAATCAGTAGTATTTCTGCTTCACTTTTGAATCTGTAGATTGAGGTAGCTTAAACAAAATACTGACTTGTCTTCATTGATTTGAAATTCTAATATTACGGGAGATATTGTTTGTTTACTTTTTGTTCAATTTTTTATGCTTTGCACTTCTAAATTCTAATACTAGTGCTGTTGTCATACTCTTGAATGCTTCACTGCTATTGATTCTTGGCTCATATATTGTTGACCCTTGGCGATAACTATGTATTATATGTCGACTATACATTTTACCATCAACTTTACCGTTTCTATAATTTGGTGTACAGGGTGCTGTAGGGTTGAGAATGAGAATATATGATCGATTAATATGCTTTGCGAACTGTCATTTTGCTGCCCATTTAGAAGCAGTTAGCCGGAGAAATGCTGACTTTGATCATGTTTACCGGACAATGTCTTTCAGCCGACCTACTGTTGTTCATGGAGCATCAGGTATAGTATATAACCCACACCTACAAATGTTTTTCATATGTGTCTGATCTTGGTGTCCGAATATTACTTCTGAAGATGCAGCTTGGATATAATTATTTCCAAATATATTTTGCAGCTGGTGCTACGAGTGTCCAGCTACGTGGAGTCAATGTATGTAGCCCATATCTTGTTCTTTATAATATAAAATTTCATTGCTACATTTAAGGTTATCAGATAACCACAAAATTTGGTGTAATGACAGGCATCGATCTCTCAATTTGATGATGGGCGGCCTGAGTTATCAGAAGCTGATATGGTTATTTTTCTTGGTGACTTTAATTATCGGCTTTTTGGAATTACTTATGATGAAGCTAGGGACATGGTGTCTCAAAGATGTTTCGATTGGCTTAGAGAAAAGGATCAACTCCGAGCAGAAATGAAAGCTGGCAAAGTTTTCCAAGGAATGCGTGAAGGACAAATCAAATTTCCGCCCACATACAAGTTTGAAAGGAACCAACCAGGCTTGTCAGGTAGACACATACATTTTATATTGCTTACACATTGATAGGTTGAGATCTCTATGGACTTTCAGTGTTATCATGGTTAAGTTTACTTTATCTTATTCTTCTCTTATTTTAAACTCTTCTACCAGACAAGCTTAATATATTGGCTGAACTCTAAGGTAGTAATCATTTTCTTAGGTTATGATTCGGGTGAGAAGAAACGAATTCCTGCTTGGTGTGACAGAATACTGTATCGAGATAGTCGTTCAATTTCGGTGGCTGAATGCTCACTAGGGTGCCCAGTAGTTGCATCAATTAACTTGTAAGATGTTCTCCATAGCAATATCTGTAGCAAGAAATTCATACATTGTTCTCACTGTTTATGGAATTTGAATCTATGTCAATCAGGTATGAAGCCTGCATGGATGTAATAGACAGCGACCACAAGCCAGTCAGGTGTATATACAATGTGGAAATGTCACATGTAGATGAGTTAATAAGGAGACAAGAATATGGTGAAATAATTGTAACAGATGAGAAAATAATGTCATTGCTTGAAGAAACTTGTGTTGTTCCAGAAACTGTTGTTAGCACAAACAATATCATCCTGCAAAACCAAGAGACCTCCATCCTTCGAATCACAAACAAATGTGAAAAGCAGCAAGCTACTTTCCAAATCATTTCTGAAGGCCAGACCACAGTCAAGGAAGATGGAAATGCATCAGATCTTTGTCCAAGACCTTCATTTGGTTTTCCCCTTTGGCTTGAGGTATGTTTATAATTCATGACTACTACACCTGAACTTTTGTTAATTGGAAACTGTATATTACGAAGCATATTAGTTGTGTCTAGGATGTCAAATCATATTGAATTATTTAGGAAAGTAAATCTGAAATAAATATTCAGTTCTCAATTCTCAATGATGGCCTGTTGATGGGGTTTCCTCATCACTTAGCATATAGCACCACTAATAAAGGAAATGTGAAGAGATGTTGACTATAGTCAAAATAATTGTGTAATATCAGTAACTTTATTAATCGTACCAACAGAACAATGAAGAATATCAAACAACCAGGGCTTCTTAATAGCCCATTGTTGACACATACCAGTCTGGAGTAGCCAATATTGTTAAAAGCAGTCCTGAAATTGCACATATGACTACTTGGCACAGGATTGAAGAAACAATGAACACCTGACTGGTGCATACCATATTTCTAGAATAATAACTGCACGCTTAAATTTTTAGTTACAAGCAATGTGGCCTTGAAGGTTTCCAATTGTTAATCTAGAGAAATACCTTATTGAAGGTGGTTGTTTTTGACGTCTTAACTCAAAATTTCATAATATCTTTTGCTTTAATCCATCTTTATCGTTTCCAAATCTAACTTTGTGACTGCGTATGGAGTCTAATGAAGCTAATAAATAGTTTTATCAGCTTAGTGTATGAATTGCTAGTTTGTGAAAGCATGCCACATTAGAAGACTTGAACTTATCTTTTTCTACTTGTTTGTACATTTAAAAAAAAATATCTGTTGTCAATGCTTTCTGTGGCCCAGGTTCAACCAGCAGTTGGGATAATTAATCCTGGGCAAATAGTAGAAATCTCTGTGCATCATGAGGATTTTGTTACACAAGAAGAATTTGTCGATGGAATTCCTCAAAATTGGTGGTGTGAGGACACCAGAGACAAGGAAGTTATATTGTCAGTGCTTATAACTGGCACTGGCTCGACTGAGAGCAAAAGCCATCGGATCATTGTTCGTCATTGCTTCTCATCAAGGACCTCATGCAATGACACCAAGAAGTCTTCTAGAAGAAATCAATCAAACCATTTGTACAGGTCGGATGTTGGACACATTGGCAGTACCTCGGATGTCGTTCAGGATCTGTGTCATACCCGTGACCCATGAGGTGGAATTACTTCATAAGAACTGATCGGGCAAGGAGCAAGTATTCCTGCTTCATTATCTTTCTGTACATACATGTTAATTATACCAATCTCGTGCATAAGGGAAAAAAAGTTCCAAATCCTGAAATCTTCCAAGCCGTAAGGTTATGGTTGCAGCTTTTAGGCATCTTAAAGTTTTGAAGAAAGTGTCTGGAATTTCTAGTCACTATTATAATTCTTGTAGAAATAATTTTTTTTCCATTTAGACGGGTAGAACATGCTTGTGCTCATTGTCTTCCCTTTGCCAGGCTAATTTGCTGCTTAGATTGTATCATTCTTCTGTTGATGTGAAATTTGTAATTATTTGGGAACATGGCTCACTTTTGTTATGATAAAGACGAGGAGTATAGCAATAATAATAATTGTTCAGTTTGTTTTTATGTTTCACAATATTTACCCAGTTGTATATTTACTGGAATATATTTGATACTGTTCAATTAAAAGAATTGTTTTAAAAAAATATCAATTAAAAAATATGTACAACCACTAAATGCACGAAAGATTCACAAAATTACCACTTAGATAATCCAATTATAGTTTTTTTCATGTCTTGAGCCGTTGAATTGTTTTTGGGCAATGTGTAGTCAAATTTATTGTGATATGGTATAGATAGAAAAAAAAGACTGATATTTAATTGAAAACGTATATACTTCCAATCATCAGATAGAAACGTATATACTTCCAATCCTTAAATCATGCTTATAATTAAATAGACAGTTTAACAACTACACATTATCTTTTCTTATGCGTCAAATGTTCTTCACTAAGTAACGGAGAAGAGTAAAATGTAGAATGCAACTTAATGGCCACAGCTCCAAAAAAATGTATTTTGTAATTAACGAGATGTAAAATTGTAAGGTTCCAATACACTTAAAATCTATCTGAAATTTAGATATCACGTTTCAAATCGAGAATTGAAAAAGAAAAACGACATTAGTACAAAATTTCATTCATACATGATTTTCTAGAGTTGTTAATTTTTCCAACATCAGGTAAAATGAACCCGACGATAATTTAGATATCATGTTCACTCATTCATATATGATTTGGTACTATATAAAAGGCCTTAAATAATAATATGATAAAGCAAACACGTAATAACTAACCCATTTAATACGTGCCCTCCAAGTTAATTGTACATGTAAATTATCCCGTGGACTAAAAATTCTTATACTTCATAAAACAGCGACACTCGTTTACATGTACGAGTTAATAGCATATATTCAATCAAACCATACATAGTGACGTTAACAACCCCAAGATCGTTCGTTATATATTGGTTATATGGATGCATAGGATTAGGAACAATTGATCACTATATCTCATACGTAATTTGGTATATTTTCTTGTTTTCTTTTTGCTCCTGTTGAACACGTCAAAACTCTAACGGCTTGTTTGGTTTGAGGGTAGAGGAGAGGAGAGAGATGAAAGGAAATGGAAGCAGAGGAAAGGAAAGATAACGAGGAAAAAAATGCTAATCCCGTTTGAATATATGTTAGTAAAGGAAAGAAAGGAAAAAAAGAGCATTTTAATAATTAAAAAAATGAGTTGTTTAAATTTTTTTCTCCTCTTCTACACTCCAAATCAAAATTAAAAAAAATTAAAAGAGAATGAAGTGTAAACCTCCGACCTCTTTCCCTCAATTCCCTCCTTCCTTCAATTTCCCTCATTTAAAATCCAATTCAAACGGGGAAGATTTTTTTCCCTTTCCCTCTTTCTCTTTCCCCTCCTCTACTCTCAAACCAAACCAGCAGTAAAAAAAAGTTCCCTAACTTATCATTTCTCAAATTGTTGATTAATAATGATCATGGCGATCCAGAGCAAAAGTTAGGGGGCGAAAATATACTAAAATAAAATATAAAAATTTGAGGAGACCAAGATTTAAATTTTAGACATCAGTCAAAACCATCTAATCACTAAACCAATTAGATAACTGTGTTATTTTATTATCATTTATTTTATTTATTGATTATAACTACTAGTATATATGTATATATGTATTTTATATATCGAAACATTGGAGGACCGAAATCCCCAACACTATATGTGGGTCCACCCCTGATCATGGTGGATATTTTATAAAGAGGAAGTCTATGCATGCATTGATGCATACATACTGTTGATTACTCAGATCACCGAACCCACTGATAAAATTCAAATACATGTTAATACTGATTACTCTCTCATTCTGATATAACTAATTTCTAAAATCTTACGATATGTATTTTTTTTTTGGAATGGTCGACCATGCAAAATAATATTTTACGTAGAGACATGATGCATAGTGTAGATTAGGATTTACATATTTTTGAAAAAAATTGTAACGCTTTCAGAAACACACTATGTCATGTGGCGAAATGTCCTCTTGAGAGCGCTATACATACGTCCTAATATATCTTAATTTATAGTTGACTCTTTGATCAGTATGAAAAAATTTAATAAAACTTAAAATTTTTCAAGCTAAAACTCCTTTTATAAATAATATAGTACAACTCAATAAAAGAAAAAATTAAATGACATCAACTATGGATCAATAAGTCATGTGCAACTGCAGTCATCACGAGCATCTGTCATCCACCAACTAACATCCCTGTAGACTACACACCCGTAAAATTCAATACAGCGAAAAACATCCACCATGAGCTATAACGCTCGACAATAATTGATAAAGATGGCATGATCAATAAATGTAAGAATAAGTTAATGACGTAGTCAAAATATCAATTATTCCTTTATCCTAATCTTTCATTCATACTTAACTTTCATTATCTTTTACATATTTATTTTTATCATGTTTAACTTTACTCGCATCAGGGTGAGCTATGACAAATAGTCAAATATCAATCACTTTGAGCATACTTTACTTTACTTAAGGAGTAAAGTAAGACCAATGGTCAAACATCAATTATTCCAATAATTTTGTTTACTTAAGGAATAAGGTATGGCCAAAAGTCAAACAACAATTACTCCAATATTTTTCTTTATTTAAGGAGTAAGCTATGGCCAAGGGCCAAATATCAATTACTACACATCATCAATTATCATACTTTCATCATTCGATCATCTTTTATCTTTCGTCAATCAGTCATCGTCTTCGATCAATCATCATCAACCCTAAATATTCTAATGCAACATAACAATATAATATTTAGACCAAATTGTTATCTTTATTATCATTGACTTCTCTCATTAGTGACTATAGATGACTTTAAAGGTTGCTTTGGTGACATTAAGTAGCTCATGAGTCTTGGAGGACTTGCCATGAGTCAATGGGGGTGCACAAACCATGACCAATGAGGATGCTCGAGAAATCCTTTCGTTTCAGGGCAGGGAGAAGTGAAACAACAAGAACTGGGTGAATGCTGCCCTACCTGTCCTATATTTAAAACACTTTGCTCCCAAACTTTAACGATATATGGCGACCTCATCATTTAATTTAGGTGAAGCATGACGACCCTTTTATCGTATCCACATAATTATTCCTTAATCATTAGGAATAACTATTCATTTAGATAAATTAATATAACATCCTAGCAGCGCCGACACAGGTCGTGTCAGAGTCACGGACACGGTCCATGTTACATAGCAACATCGGCCGCCCAAAACGCGCGTCACGTGGGCCATGTCCTAGAGAGACATGGTTCGTGTTTCCCCTATTCATCATTTAAATATAAACCTCTTAAACCACACACCATTTTCTAGGCCGGGCTCGATCTTCGATGTGGGCTATCACGGTTTGTTTCCTTTATTAAAATATCCCGATTGACACGTTAGGGTAAAGCGTGCCATATCATCTATCAACCCGGGCCTTTTTACAACGACCGACATAATTAGAGTTTTCATTATTCATCTTTCAGCGACCGACGCAGACCTTGTCCGATATCGACACGAGCCGCGTTACGATCTTCGTCAATTATATTTTAAATCCATTAATTCGGGACACGTGCCTTGTGTTGGGGTGATGCAGTCCGTGTCGAATTCGTCGATCGTGTCCGTCGAAATGGGCGGCACTTAAGGTTTTATGGTGTTAGGACGTGGTCCATGTATGGGGTCACGTGGTCCGTGTCTTGTAAATAACGGGGCATTTTAAGACTCGCGCGTGATGGACACAGACCGTGTCCGAGGTGGACGTGAATCATGTCCTGTCGATGAACATTAAATTATTAACAATTAAAATATGTCATACAAACATAGAAAAACATTAATTAATTTAGGTCAAATTAAATTCTTCATCGAGATTATTAAACATGGATTAAACACCTTAATCATCATCTTCAGCATTATCTAGCATGCAATCTATTTAATATGAACATGTTTATCTAAAGAGATTCGCCTATTTACTTACCGAATCATGTAGGGTTGTTCTTCGTTCTTCAACTACGTTCTCTTGATCCTCCATGCTTTCGTAATCTCCTTCATGTTCTTCTATGGGTTTGACATATTTCTAGGGTGACAGAAGGGAAGAGAGAGAGAGAGAGAGAGAGAGAGAGAGAGAGAGAGAGAGAGCACCATGAGAGAGAGATAGAGAGAGAGGCTCTTACCTAGCATAAAAATAGTTATAAAACTCTTGATGCGATGCTAATATACCCTAAAAAATTGCTAGTAAGTGCACTAGTCGTTATCAAGTAATAATTTAGATGAGTTGAGTTATCATTCCCACGAGGATTGTATTCTACCCTAATTTAATCCCAAAACTAATGAGAGGGGTACATTGGTTGTAGACAAAATAAATTTTCACAAATAAAAATACAAATAAAAAGATGTGGTTAAGATATGATCAATAAAGTATCAGAAAGATGACAACAAGCATTGGATCAGGATGAATAATTAGAGAAAAAATAAGTTTTTATTTAATCAAAATCAATTTTATCAAATCTTATGAGGATTAGTGTTTTCTACGTATATGGCTCCCTCTCCAGGATGAGCCAACTATCCCAATCCTAAAGGATTAACTGATCCTCTCTAGGATGACAATCTAATCTAACCTAAAAGGGGATTGAGATGCATAAAAATGGATGCCCTAGACTATGGAGTATTACTCTCCAGGATGCTAATCTCATAGATCTCACATTATGATATTCATCTTCGGATGCTATCTATGTGTGGTATGCAATGGCATGAATAAATTTCAAAGATCAATTCATAAAACTTAGAGAAACATATGAATATGCTATTCCTTTCTAGGATGCTAACAAGATCACAATATCGAAGAATTCATGAAAGCAATAAGAATCAAATGCATACACATAGGAGATGAATAAATTGAAATTAATATGAAAAACTAGGGTTCATCTAGTTTCCCTTTTACAATGAAAAATCTCCAAAATAATAAACTCAATTAAATGCATAGGAGTTCATCCTTTCAAAATATAGGAGAAGAAGATACATCCGAAAATTTACAGGATAAAAATAATTCAGAAGTTTAACACCTTCACGACGATGATTTTTAAAATCTAGCAGCACTTCATTCTCCTCCGTGTAGGCTCTCCTAGGTTTGAAGCATCCGCTCAATGAAGGTTTTGAAGGTTATTTATATGTGAGAAGGGTCCTTGGATTGTTAGAATTTGTCCAAGAGAAGATATGACTTGAGATGAGATCATGACCGTCAAAAATTGCCTAAAATGGGTTAAAATCATAAACAATAACAAAACTCGTAGTTTGTCACGGCTCGTGACAAATGTGTCATGGGCTGATCGAACAATGGTGGTATATGCGGACGATGTTACGGCTTGTAACAAAATTATCACGACCATGACCGAACAACGTAGTTTTCCTTTGATGATGTCACGGTCGTGACCTAATGGTGAATTCTTCTATTGTAAATGTCACGATCGTGAGTTTCTATCACGATCGTGATCGAATGATATTAAATTCCCTTGATGTGTCACGTTCCGTGAATTAGAAGTCACGGCCATGACCGAACGCTTGTATATTTGTACCAAGATGTCACAGCCCATGACTTGGGAGTCACAACCATGATCGAAGCTCTGTACTTCTCCTCCTGATGTCATTGTCTATGACAAACATGTCACGGTCGTGACCGAGGCTTTGTGATCTTTTCCTTTGATGTAACAACCCATGACTTGACTATCATGATCGTGATCGAAGCTGTTTTTCTGCATTTGGGTTATTTCAACTCCAATTTGAGCCCAGATTTCAATGGTCTTCCTTTGCCATGGTGCCAATTGTCGTGGATACACAAAAATACAAGTTATGTAGATTCTGACTCTAAAAAGAAAAAAGAAATTAAATGAAGAGTAATATTATGCATATGACAATAAAATGCATGAAAATTACAATGAATAAGCAATGAAAAATATGACTAATTTAGAAGCATCAAACTCCTCCAAGTTTAAAGTCTTACTTGTCCTCAAATAAAATTCTAGAACAAATGCTCAATACTATTCCATCTTAATAATGACCATGCAGACCAATACTTTTCTTGCACCCTCATGTTGAATCTAAGATCCCGAAAATGTTTTGAATGATCACGAATTTGTAAAGTGAACTCATCCTATATTGATGAACTTGTTGAGCTGATTTATGTAACAAGATACATACAAGTTCAGAGTAGCGGTCGACCTAAGCTGAAGGAATGGACGACCGATGCACACGTAATTACATCAGAAGAACTACATGTGTGCAGTGGGCGTCCTAAGATATGAAGCGGTCGACCAGCATCAGAGGGAGGATATATGTAATGAAGGGCAGAAGCATGAACCGTCGACCAAAGATATGAAGAGGTCGATCAGTATTAGAAGGGAGTGCATATGGAGCTGAACGATGATATATGGAGGGATCAGAGGTAGACCG
>LTAE01002063.1:21009-34692 GCA_001647135.1 Pontederia paniculata | reverse complement strand
GCGGACGTCCGAAGGAGCTTGACTGAGGAAAAATGCTTCGGCGCTTGAAGCTGCGGACGCCCGGGGATGAGTGGTGGACGACCGAAGCACCAGGCAGCAGTTCAAGTGGGGGACTTCACCTAAGCAGCGGTCGACCAAGGCTGGAACAACGGGTGACCGGAGAAGTAGGTGAAGGTACTGTACTTGCATTAACGGCTAATTTTCTGTGAGAGAGAATTACATCTTTAGTGCAGAGTATATATTGTAAATCTCAAGAGTCTTGGGAGGTAACTTTGGCAAAATACTGAGAGAGTGCTTTGAGTGATTGAAGTCTTAGTTCCCCTTCTCTGATTCAAGTGAAGAATCCAGCATAGTAAAGACCAAGAATTCTTGAGATTTGTAAGAGGTTATCTCCTTGTCCTCGTGCAAGAAAGGAGAAGTTGTAAGGGAGCCTTCGCCCTTGAAGAAAGAAATAATGATCTCCGGAGATCTCGATGCGAGAAGATCGGAGCGGGAACGTAGGTCAGGAGTTCGGCCGAACTTCGTCAACAAACTTTGTGTTTGTGTGCTTGTTTATTTTTCTCTCTACTCTCTTCTCTCTGTTTATTGATATTTGCATGTGCAAGGTTTCGCTGATATAACTCATCTAGATTAAGTAAAAGAAAGTAAAAATTTTATACACTAATTCACCCCTCTCTTAGTGCCATCCAGATCCTACAAATTATACATTGACTATTTTTAATATGAGTGTACCATCTTTTTGCATAATTCATAAATCTTTGAGTCTAAAAAATTTTAGAATAATCGAGACTTCCCGATCTAATTTTCGATTCAAATCGAAAAGTCCCGGATCTGATCCCATTCGAATCGAGTAGAGAATGTGACTACTTGACTCTTTCCCGATAAAAATCGGATTGGTATCGAGACGACTTCATTATCTGTTCGAACCTGATTATGCTCACCCCTAATAAAAAATTAAGTAAAAGATGTAAGCTCGTAACGTCTCGTGAAGAGCATTATGTCAAAATAATAGGGTGATCAGGAGCATTACAATTAGTTAAAATCTTAACTAATTCGTGCCAAAAAAATACTTAATATCTATGATGTAAATTATAGTGAATACCATTTTTTGACGGTATTTGTGTTAACAATATATATCTTCCTAACTAAATGGATAGCGTTGATGCGTGTAAGTAAAAAAAAATCAGTGAGGTAGGTTCGACCTTTTCGATTAAAATATATCTCGAGTTTAATATTTTTATATATAAACAAAAATGATTAAAAGTCTTATCCGACTAATGTCCAAACTTTAAAATGCCAATAAAAAACAACAAAAAACTTTTCAAGTTCACAAATACTAAATCTAAATATAAAAAAAGGAGAATGATGTGTAACTAAACTTTAAGAGGAGAATATCATAGTTTGTTCATTTGTAGCGAGAGAATTTTTCTGGATGACAAAATTATTTTTCGTATCTCGATATTTGATTCCATAACAGAAAAAAATAAGTCCAAACTACACATTAAGGATTCTTTTATATATATATCATGTTGGAGATATTTCTTAAGAGAACATTTTCTTTTTCAAAGTTGCTCGTCGGTCAATTTTTTTTTAAATTGTTAAATTAAGGATTCTTTTTTTTCTGAAAAATGTTTTAAAATAAATAGAAAGTCAAAGCAAAGATAAAGTAGGTTGTCGTGAAAATTTGTTATTCACACGATTATAAATACTTATGAAATAAATATAATTTAGCTTTTGGGTAAGGTTTTTTTTTTTTCGTATCTATAGATCCATCATCCATCCGTCATAAAATTCTAAGAATATGTAACATCATCATCAGAGTTCCGTGATGATAACCAAGTTGGTTGGCACACCTGGTTAGCAGGGGTGTGTCCCGGGTTGAGGGACCGGGAGCTAGTAGCCCCGAGTTCGAGCCCCGGAGTCGCCAATTTGGCCAGAGGAATACCTTTCCTGCTCTTCAGCCTCGACTCCGGATTAGTCAGGTGCTAGTAGCCCTGGATACCGGAGGCCCTAAGTGGGTATCCAAAAAAAAAAAAAAAGAGTTCCGTGATGATAACTAGAATACGACCAAGAGTGAGAAATGCCCCTAAAATGCTCTTCATTTACAATAGAACCCTCTCAAACTTCCCCACCTAATTTTGTTTGAAATTATATAATCCCACTTCAGAAAGTTATTTTGCTTGATTTTTTGGTTGTTCATGTTTTGCAATTAGCAAAGACCAATTGAGACATATAGATTGCAGGGTCAAGTATTATAACGTTAGCAATTTGAGTGTAAAGTATATTATTATTTTTATATTATTTCCTATACATTAAAAAAAGTTTTCATTAATCCGACAGTAATCAGGGTGGAGGCGTCCCACCACCACTTTTTTGTTTTCCTATTTCTCTTATTATTATTAGGTATAAACCTATATATTTTAAATATTAATATTGGCTCTCCTAAATTAAAGTTAAATAATAAAATAAAGAAATCTTTATTTCTATTAGTATGCATTTACTATTAAAACTTTTGTCTAATTATTTAAATAGCATATTCAACTAAATATATTTCATAAAGAACAAAAGTAGTAGGTATACCTAAAAAATTATGGTTTTAAAAATATTATTATAAAATAAAATCAATAATAATATATAAATAAATTTTAGAAAAGTAATTGTAAATGTACTTCATAAAAAATTTGAGGGGTCCTCGAACACCCTTAACTTGTTCAATCCTTCTTGCTTTTTCAATCTAACTCCGCCTCAATAATTATTTGCAAAAGTACATTCATGTTTCGTTTTAGTATGTTTTGTAGTTTACTTTTTGGTTTAATGCGCCTAAAAAATATAGGTATACAGAGTACATCTTTTAAGAGGAATAAAATTGATACTAAATATCATATTCTAAGATTGATAAAAAAAATATGACTTATTAAATATGCATGAATTTTATACGTTAAGATTAAAATGTGTTATGCATATTTAAACTTTATAACATATTTTGTTAGTGCATTAAAATTTTTATTCTTTTGGCAGTATATTGACTCCATTTATTTCCATAAAATACTTTTTTATAAAATATTTTTTTGATATTTTATAATATAAAATAAATTGAACAACTAAATTTTTTTTCGAAAAAATATAGATAAACTAAATTTAAGAAAATGAACTTAGCTTTTTAAAATAAAAAAGAATATTTTCTTCTTTTTTATATTCTCAACCTCATTTTTATATTTAAAAATTATATAACAAACACTTAAATTTTTTTTTCTTAATATTACTTTTTGTGATAAAATAATAATAATTATTGTAATTTATAATCTAACATCTACAATATAACAATAGAAAAAAATCCTATCAAGTTTATGAAGTGACTAACGTATGAGTACGATATATTATGAACGACTATCTAGCTGAATTGTGTCACATTTGTTTTATTCAGTGTTTACATATGATACTCCTAGTAATTGTTTTTTAGCTCTTAATGAAAGACGATATTCTCCGTGTACTTTTGGTAATAAAAAGAAGGCAATTGATTATTTTCTTTGAAGGTAAAAATAGCAAAAATTAAATGACAATTCACAACGTACTTTAGCTTTTTTTTTATCATGTCTAATTATTCTTTTCCTAAAATAGAAGTAATTATGCAAAGTGAACGACAACTGACACTTGAGACTACAAAAAACAAGGGCATCACTGAGTCTTCATTGCTTCAAATTAAGGCATGCTAAATAAGTCATCTTTGCATTATTCTTAATTGCACTTTTTTACCATAATTTAGGAAAAAAAAATTTCCTTCCAAATAAAAAGTATATTCTTATTATGAAATTAAGATTTTTTTATAGTAAAACAAGATTCACATGTACAGTCACATTTTCTTTTTATTGTGCATCAAATCTACTCCACGGGTGTTTAAGATCAAATTTCTTACTCAACTCATATACCAAATTAGTACACATTATTTAACTAATAAACAATTTGAATTACTAAATAAAATAGAAAAATAATGATCCACATATTAATGAGTCAAACAAGAAGTGATTAATCATGATTATCAAATTACTTCATAATTATGATTATTATGATTAAACTCACACATTTGAGTGAATAACAAAAACGATCGTCATATATAATACTATAATAAACTCATAAGATTAAATAATGACAACACATAACAACAAACCTAAATTTGAAAGTTCTGCCTCTTCACTTTCTTCAACATAAATGATTAAAATAAGAAAGTAAAAGACATGACAAGTTTCATGAGCAAGTATATACGTGTTTATCACACTGAGTTTTACCATTATTTTAAGTTGAATAATAATAATTATTATTACATGTATTTGATAAGATTCAACAAAAAAAAATAATAAAAAAGTTACACCGCCCATGAGGGAAGTACGAACCGCCTGACGATGGCACTCAAAGTAATTTTTGTCAAGAATAAGGGCCATAATTATCTCAGGGGCATTATTTCATCCGCAGGTCCGTCGTCGTTTTCTTTTTTTTTCTTCCTTCTGCACCTTGTGACTTCGAAAAGTTCCGCAAAAAATTCTTCGTTTCTTTTCTCTTTTTTTTTTCTTGGAGGTGAAATCCAAACGGAGAGGGAAAAAAAATCGAAACCCTTCTTTAATCGAGAAATCGATCCCTAATTCCAATTAGTTTTCGCCTCAAATTTGATCCGGAAGGGCGTCCGGTCCTTCGGATTCCCGGCCCCAGGTTTTGATGCGCAGCGACGCCTCCTCGATCCAGATCTGTGTCCTCTTCTAACCCTCGGCGCAGGTTTGAATCGATTTAGAAACATTCCTTCTTCTTTCCAGTATTTTTTGTTCTTATGTAATCGAATGGAAAGGTGGGACTTTTTTTATTCCGGTAGCGCCGATGCGTGCGCCTTTTCTGTTTGCCGTTATTACTGCCCTGTTTGGAACTGAGAAGTGCATCTTTTGCGCTTGTAGTGGCTCGGATTTTGGTTTCCAGGATGAATCTTTATGTTGGCCGGGAAAATTTAGAGTATGGAAATGTATTCTTTTTTTTTCCACGTTTGGAATTTTAAAGAATTAAGGTCAGATATATGTATTTATATTTAAGTCTTTCCGCTCAAATGGAGGTTGGAGTTTGGGGGCCTTTTATAGTTAATTTTTGTCTGAAGAGATATGTTTGCTGGAGAAAAAAATTGATATATGTTATCCGATTCTAGAGGGTTTTATTTGTTATTTGAATACAGGGTTGGTTGGAAGTGTGCAAGGAAAAGTTTTGCTGGGAGTTGCTTTTCTCAATTTGTTTGGTTTTACATGGAGTTTCACTTTGCTTGACAGAGAAATAATGTTAATGCTGTGTTGTATAAGGCATTTGTTAGCAGCTAGAGGGTGCTTTTCTCATTTGGCATCTAATTGTGTGGACTATGAAGATGTTCTAGGATTTGCTGTATTTGTTATATTATCTTGTATTTTTCCTTTCAATGTGAATGGATAAATGCATCTTCGATTGTACTCATGAAAAATAATGTATGACAGAGGCACATATACCTTTGAGAGAAACAAATGTCGCGCTACCAAGATGGTGATGACATGGTGGAGGATTATGAAGTGGGCTACCAAGAAGATGACACTGATGAAGAACTTCAAGGAAGGGGGATGGGAGACTCAGATTCTGACGATGAAGAATACGGCCTGGTTGTATATCTATTTCAACGTACTTTTTCTAGTATCTTTGTTTTTTATGCTTTTAATGATAGTTTGTAGTGTGATCATCTGTGGGCATAGAATCTTCTCAAAAAAATATTTATCAAATTCTTATGCCACTGTGTTTTCTCATTTCTCTTGTTTTTTCTTCTAACAACTGTGTTTTGGTCATTCTCAGAATGGAAGGGCTAATGATACTTCCTCTGCGCAAGCAAGGAAAGGAAAAGATATTCAAGGAATACCTTGGGATAGGCTAAGCATTACAAGGGAGAAGTACAGACAAACAAGATTAGAACAATACAAAAATTATGAGAACATTCCTAATTCTGGAGAAGCATCAGAAAAGGCAAGAAACTTACACAGAATCTGAAATAAATGTAATATCTCCTCACTATATTATTTTATGTTTTTATTTTTGTGTATAGGACTGTAAACAAACTGAAAAAGGCGGGATATACTATGAGTTTCGAAGAAATACAAGATCTGTGAAATCAACTATTCTTCATTTCCAGGTGAGGACCATAATACTTTTGGAGTTTCCACTGTGCGTTATAAATATTTCACTGGGAAGTGAAGTGTTATAGTGCTAGAAGATACTGATTTCAAATCTTGCCATCGTTAAGTTGGATGACTTTCCGCTCAGTGCATTGATAAGTATGCATTCCAACAATACTAGGTTCTTCACCCTGTTGCTGTATGGGACTGGCTGCAAGCGGGCTTCTGGATGAAACTCCAAAGAATCCTATAGGGATAGTAAACGGCTATTTATTTCTGATATTCATTTTCAAAGTCCAGTGAACTCCAGTGATAATTGGTGGTTTGGAGGATGAAGTGTAAGATATCATTGAGTTTTAAAAGAATTGCTACATTGGTCAAGGTAGATGGAAAACAATTCTAAGAAACTGTGCATATAAATGAGGTGTTGATATCTCTTTGAAGAACTTATAAGTCAAGAAAAAGAAGACAACATACTTGCTGGCAGTGGTTATTTGATGAAAAAGGTGTTACGTAAGGGCTGATAAATAATGGAGATTTTCTTTTTGAGGGGAGATGGGTGTTGAAGTTATTGCAAGTTTCTTTACTTATTCTCTGGGGTGAGTTTTTCCCCTACTGTTAAAATGGGGCTAATGTTCATAATGAGGTGAAATTCATTAATTAAAAATTACTATAAGTTAGCAGTTTATTTAATTCTATGGTAATTCAGTTTGCTTCCGGAAAGTGGAGCTGTGATTCAAGTTGGATTGTTAATCCATTCTCTATATAATGTTTTAGAAAGATCCAACATCATTAGTTTGTCTTGAAAGGGGATTGGCGTTTGCTTGTGCTGGTCCGTCTTGGTACTGCTAAAAGCCTGAGTGATACTGTTAGTAGTTGTGGTTGTATTCATCTTCAACATGTTAATGACATGATTGTCTGGTGGTGTAAACATTTAAAGGAAGAAAGTACAACATAAGGGTATTGTTCATTTCAGGTTCATGTCTTGTAGTATTTGTTCAAGTCTCGGTGATCTTTGTGCTAGGGTGTTGGCTTTATTTAGCACATGAAATGTTTCTTTTTATTGTGGTTCATTTGAAATTGTCATGGTGCAAGAAATTTTGATTCTTTTTAGTACATTATGCTAGATATTTTCTGCTGAACTTCTGTGGCCTCAGCATGCTTACGCCAGTCTGGTTATTTTGCAATGTTTCAGTTAAGGAATTTGGTTTGGGCTACATCAAAACATGACGTATATTTAATGTCACACTATTCAGTGTTACATTGGTCAACTTTGACTTGTAAGCGGGCTGTAGTTATGGACGTTGCAGGACATATCGCCCCACGTGAGGTGAATGATCTTAGATTGTTAATTTATTGTAATACGATTAAAGATGACTTGCACTTGCTAAAACTAGTTCTTGTTATCTTACATATTATGTATGTCTTGTTTGAATGCAGAAACATCCAGGAAGTTTGCTGGAAGGGTTTTCTCATACACAAGTGAGTACGTTGTCAGTAAAAGATAACTTGCTTGTAGCTGGTGGATTTCAGGGGGAGCTTATTTGTAAGGTAATTCTCTTGCCTTGTTTTGAAGAACAAAAGATGGTTTTACAGCTCTTTTAGATAAAGGAATAATGTAGGTTTATGCTCAACGATTTTTTAGATAATCGTCCTCAGTTCTTCTTCATGTCGTATTGTTCTGTGCTGTTTTGTAAGTTGATAGATGAGGGTAGATCTTTCCATTAAGGTTTGGGCAACACATGTGGGAAATAACTGAGCTTAATGAGGAAAGGATGGACAAGTTTTGTATAAGAATGAAGAATTGATGAGTTAAGGTATTATATACAGATGAAGATGGTAACATGTTTAGTTCAATCATGAAACATGATTTGAATAGTTTGACAAATCAGCTACAATTGCAGATCAATCAAAAAACTTTTAAACAATTGATAGAACCATTTTTTCTTGATGAATCAAGTATGTAAAGAGCAGTACGACTCAAAATGTAGCTTGATCAATCACTTTTTTTGAATAAATTATTCAGTTGAAAGTGATGTCATTTGAATGTGCATGTATGTGATTTGGTAGCATAGAGTAGCTTAATAAGTTATTATGCTAAACTATAAAAATTTGAATTCCTAGCCATGTAATAAGTATTTGTTTTAAACTTTTTTTCGCTGAAAAACTGAAATGTTCTAAAAGCAATAATATGGTAGCTTTTTCATTTTCCACGAATAAGCATGTGTAAGGAGCATGCTCAAATTTGCACCTTTCAAGAATGCGTATACCTGAAGAAGGCGTCGTGTGGCACCAATAGCATTTCTATGGTCTATTTGGGCCTAGCGAAATGGATGTATATTTAGAGAGGAGAGAGAGTTTATGTGGAGAACATTATAGCTATGGCAAAAAATTTGGCAAGAGAGTGGTTGAGATCATGAGTATGCTTTGTATTGTAATCATGTAAAATTACATCGTCTTAATAAAATGGATGGTTACTCTTGGTAACCTATTCTTATAAAAAAAAAGATGCTCCTTTCAGCACTTTGCATCCTGTTAAATGACTGACAATGGTAACATTGTTAGGTGCTTTTTTATGTCTTCTATGTTTACTTATGGGCTGTGTTTATTTTGATCTTGGTCATGTCTCTATTATGCTCACATCTAGTCAATGAATTTGCTCAGTAATTGTTTGGCCTTGATGGCATAATGCAGTATTTAGATCGGGAAGGGATCAGCTTTTGTTGTCGGACTACGTATGATGATAATGCAATTACTAATGCAGTGGAGATTTATGACAGTCCGAGGTAAATCTTATGCTCTGTTGCACTTTGGCCTTCTTGCTTATCTTACATATCTGACTGGTAAAACCTGGCCAGTGGTGCTGTCCATTTCATGGCTTCAAACAATGACTGTGGAGTTCGAGATTTTGATATGGAGAAGTTTCAGCTTGGCAAGCATTTCCGCTTCCAGTGGCCAGTGAATGTAAGAATCAATTCTCTGAGAGGAACTTGAAAATATTTTGACTAAACTCTTTCGGCAAGAAGAATCATTGTTAGTGTGTGGGAATTTGTCCTGCTAAATGAATTATGCTCCATGTCTGTTGGGTATTAGGACTACATCCATTTCTACAGTAACAACAATAACTGAGCACATACCTGTCTAGTTAGGTTTGATGGGTCTTGTCTTCCTTGTGTCGTTACAATAACTGAGCACATACCATTTCTATAAATATGCTCTAGACTTCTACAGCACATATGTTAAACTTGGTCGGATATGACCTCTTAAATCTTTTTGCAGCACACTTCACTTAGTCCAGATGGAAAGCTTGTCGTCGTCGTGGGTGACAACCCTGAAGGATTGTTGATAGATGCTAATACTGGAAAGGTTAGTAGGATCTGTCAATCAGATATACAAGTGATTATGGTGAATGAGATTAAGGAAAATACACTTGAAGTACATTCTTTATTATTTATTTTAAAATTTTGGGTTCCTGCAGACTGTGCATGAATTGAAAGGTCACTTGGACTTCTCATTTGCATCAGCATGGAATCCTAGTGGCTACACTTTTGCTACTGGAAACCAAGACAAGACATGCCGAATATGGGACATCAGGAACTTATCCAAATCTGTGGCTGTTTTGCGAGGCAACCTTGGTGCCATAAGATCGATCCGGTTCACATCTGATGGTCAATTTATGGCCATGGCAGAGCCTGCAGATTTTGTTCACATCTATGATGTCGGAGGTGGGTATAACAAGCAACAGGAACTTGACTTTTTTGGTGAAATATCAGGCATGTCGTTCAGCCCAGACACAGAGGCTCTTTTTGTTGGCGTGTGGGATCGCACCTACGGTAGTCTCTTGCAGTACAGTCGGTTAAGGAACTACTCATATCTCGATTCATTTCTTTGATGTGCAATTCGTATCGCAACTTCGCTGTGGAAAGAGATCTGTGCTCGAGTGCTGAGTGTTGTATATTATCAGGGGAAATCTTTGGTAATTCTATTGTTGTGCCAGATTAGGAGTCAGCTGGGTATCTAGAAACGTTTTTTTAATGTTCAATCTAAATAAGTTCCAGTTCCTGAAGTGTATAAAGGAATGTACAGATGCTTAGGTTGCACTTGAGCAGATGGAAAAGAAAATTTGCAATATGACCCCTCATTTGCTCGACCTGAGAAGCTAAACGTGGCTCTCATATGCAATGCTATTTTTCGGTCGGTTCGTCCAATGCTTTGTCTTCGATTCGAAGGACATCATAGTACACATGGCAGTTGTTTTCAATGAGGTTTCGAGGCATTTATATTTGGACCGTCTTTGTAGCCCATGTGTCGTCTGAAGGATGTTAATTTTTTTTAGTTTACATTCAGCCCTTTTATCACTATTTTATATTGAGCGTCGACGGGTGATCGACATGGCAAAGAAAAATGGTAATTTGATAATTTAGACGGTAGAATTGAAAAAGATGTCACATGTTTAGTGATCATGTCAAAATAAGTTGAGGAATGACGCGCTTTATTAAAGTTAATTGCCCATCGTTTACATTTACCACTATGGGATTTGGTTATAAATATTAAAAAATTAAATAAACATAATTCAATAATAACATATCCAAAGTTCGATTTTGTTATTCTCCATATCAAAGTTTATTTCACTATAAATTAAATTAAGTGAATGACGTTCATATGGATGAAGTTAAAAATGGTGCACAGGTGGCATGTGAGACCTTTTATTAAATCAAAATATGCTCAAGTGAGTTTGGAAATTTTAATCATAGTCAATTACTTTAATTCGATAACAATTAAGATGCACGGTATATATATTTATGCAGCTAACGTTTTTTCAGATTATATATATATATATATATATATATATATTATATATATATATATATGTCTTTGTTAGAAAAAGCGCAAGATAAAAGAACGTGATGGTGAAACTTTATCATTATTTTTATTTTTTATTTTGAAAGTTCTTTTTTCTTGGAAGACATATCTTGTCATAGGAAAAAGAGAAAAGATTTTCTCTTTTTTAATTTGAAGATAATGTTTTACGAGGACGAGCAAATCGAACCGAAGGATAAAAGGAGTTTCTAAAATATCTATTTCTTTATAAAATCACTTAAATATTCTTTTTTCTCTCTCTAGAATCTCTTAAAAGATTTCTGTGACCACACGAACCTTTTTAATTCGGATGCGATCTCCTTTGGTCCTTAGATTGTGGAGTTAGATGCGTTATCCATCACCACTCCAATCAATTCCTTCCACCTCATCACCCCAAAATCCAAAAACACTTCTCTCACTCACTTCTCAGATCGCATACCTCTTCCTCTTCCCTACTAAAATCTTACGCCTCACCTTCCAAGCCACCTCAAGCATCAGGAACAGGAGAACAGCCATGGCGTCTGCTCTATTCTCTGCCCCAACCTTCGCGTCTCCCGCCGCCGCGAAGTCCAGTCTCGTCGCCCCTTCCTCCACCTCCTTCCAAGGCCTCCGCCCGCTCAAGCCCACCGACGCCACCTCTTTCTCCCCCAAGTCCCGGGCCATCGCCGCCCGGCCCGGCAGGGCCGCGGCCAGGACACCCGTCGTCCGCGCGGAGCTGAACACCTCCCTGGTCATCAGCCTCAGCACGGGACTCTCCCTCTTCCTCGGCCGCTTCGTCTTCTTCAACTTCCAGCGCGAGAACGTGGCCAAGCAGGGGCTCCCGGAGCAGAACGGCGTGTCCCACTTCGAGGCGGGCGACAGCCGCGCCCAGGAGTTCGCCGGCATCCTCAAGTCCAACGACCCCGTCGGGTTCAACATCGTCGACGTGCTCGCCTGGGGCTCGCTCGGACATATCGTTGCCTACTACATCCTCGCCACCTCCAGCAACGGCTACGACCCCAAGTTCTTTGGCTGAGGGATTCTGGGACGAACAGATGGATGTAGTTGCTGTACATTTTGTTCTGCTTTGTTGTAACTGGATGTATAGATAGGAATTCTGCTCCGGTGATGTGATAGTGCTATGTGGTGGTGCCTTAATTTTTCATCAATGGACAAAATTAAATTCTGCATGGTTTTTGTGGAGTTTTTTTTCATTTATTTCCTGATGTTAAGTTAGAATGTTAAACACTTAAACTTGATTACTTTGAATTAAATGAGAAATCATTAAGTGGAGTGTTTAAAATGATTTCTTTTTCATTTAATCATCATTGAGATGCATGGAGAAAAAAAATGAAAATATACTAAAATATATTTTTTTTATAATGAGTGAAAAACAAGAAAGAAGGAACGAAGTTCATTGTGCCTAATCTTTAGTCCTTTTACATTAGAAAAACAATAAAGAAAATATAAATTTTATTGTGAAATTTATGGTGTGTTTGAATAGAAGAGAGGAAGGGAAGGGAGAAGTTAAAGAAAATAATGAAAGGTTCTTTTTTCAATATTAAAAAACATAATTAATTAAGAGAGAAAAGAAGATTAATTTTTATTTTTTCTTTTACAAAATTAATCATTCAGATCATTATAATATTTTCCCTTCTTTTCATTACCTATCTTCATTTTCTCTTAATCCAAATGTAACCAAGTTGGCAGACTCTCATAGAACTTTTATTGCCGAAACATGATAGGAATTAGCTCTCCATACAAGTATAATATCAACAATTATGCATTCAGTAACCTCAACATCTTTACAAGTCTTATGGAATGGAAGAGAAATAAAAAAAAAACATTCAAGATTGAAGATTAAGAGGGATATACGACGAGGATGTCTTTTGTCGCCGCCTTATCTTTTCGTGTTTGTGCTGCATATAGACACTTGGGAACCTAATTGTAAAAGAAGGTTCAAGCCGGACTATGGAAAACAATTCATTTGAAAAGGAGAGGCCCTAAGATATCATATCTCCTATTCGTAAAGTACCTACTTTTATTCATAGAAGCTACTTTATCACAATTTCAAGTAGTAAAAGAAGTGTTGCAAACCTTCTAAAGAGAAGGGTAATATAGACAAGAATGTAATGCTCTTCTCTAAAAATGCTAAATTAAGAGGGAGATCTAATGATGTTGTGGGTACACAATCACAACTGACCTTGGGCACTACCTTGTCTACCCTTAACTCATGGAAGGACGTCCACGGTTACACATTACTTTCTATAGAGATAATTTTTTCACATTGCTGGTAATATTGTATTAAATTACTTGGATCCACCACATTGTCTCGTTCACTTGTTTTAATTTTGTAGGTAATCTATGTTGATAGACAATGCAGATTGCTTGTGAAGTGACAATCCGAATTGCCCATGGGAGGGAGGGCAATCCAGATTGCCACTCAAGTGACAATCTCCTATAATTTTCTTTCCACATTCGTCCTTTAGAATTTTATTTAAATAGATGATAAAAATAATCAAATTAAATTAATATAATATTTTATTAATTAGTATAATAATTATTAATTACTATACTAATATTTTTATTTTTATCATTATCATTAAATAAATTATTATTATTATTTATACTAATTTTAACATTAATATTATTAATTAACTATAATAGATTATTAATATATTATAAA
>LTAE01002062.1:37146-47519 GCA_001647135.1 Pontederia paniculata | reverse complement strand
CTCGACGATTGCCGTATACTTGCGGTGATAGGAGTGTGCATAGGTTTATAAATTGTGAAATTTGAAGTGAAGAACATTCTGTATAGAAGATCAATCCTGGTTAACTCCATAACCTGTGGTTATCATCTAACTTACTCCACACTTCGCATCAGTCATGTTGGTCACAGTGTGGATAGATTATTTCAATAGGATTGACCCTTGACTGATGAACTTTTCTAGGGCTCTATCTCCACCCGAATGAGAATCTCACTTTCTTTTATTGCTTTTGCTATGAACAAATCTTGACACATGATCAAATTGGTAATCACAGAGTACAGTCCTGATGCAGTAGGACCACAATTTACTATGGAGACTTGAAATAAGAGGCTTGCAATTTATTAACCTTTAAGTGTCTGTAACAAATTGAACATTTGAAATAAGTTTATTGTTACCAATAGTTTGTGTAATATGGTTAAATGTGTGTGCCTTTAATGGATACTACATCTTTTACTTGTCGTTATTCTTTTTTATGTTATACATCTTGAACTCAAATATTGATCAAGTTAATATATGTTGACATATTTATTTTCTACAGGTGAGTTGATATTAGGATGAGCTTAGCAAATGGTGGTGAACTATTGCTTGCATATGACGTTGATTGTCTATTAAAAGTTTGATCTATGAGATGTTCATGGAGATGTATATTTTGACTAAATACTAGCTCGATGTTTTTAGATGATATTAGTTATGGATATGACTTTGATGGTATTTGGCTACGGATATGCCTTTTGATTTTCTACGACATTGATGTATATTGTTGAGTTCATAATATACCTTTCAAAAAAAACTTTATGTAGACTGAATTGATGTTAATGGTACATGTATTAGTTGCTTTTGTAAAAAAACTTATGATTAGTTGAACTACTAAGGTTACCCTGATGGATATTTCTTCCTCACTATATCGCCAAATGAATTGCATTGTAATGGGTTCTCAATAAGTAGCAGATATATCTTTTGTTCGAACTTGGCTCTCATTACTCAATGAATCTAACTTTAAAATTGTTCTGAATTTCATGAGCATCTAGTAATTGCTTAAAAACAGTTTCAAATTTCAGTGGTTCATCATAACTTCCTTCTTCTACAACTCATCCATTCTCCAAGACCTTTAAATGTACCAAATACTATTTTTTGTAACGTTTAAATGTTACTCTTAGTTATTTTTCTGTCACATTTATGCAGTGAGAGGAGTCCTTGTAGACATCTAGTCGCGTTTAAACATGATTAATATAAAATATTTTGTGACGTTTAAATGTTACTAAATGTTGCAGTTTTTGTCACGTTTGTTCTTTTAGTAACGACTATTGGATACAAGTTACACAATTTTTTTCGTAACTTGAGTTCAGTGATGTCTATTGAACGTTATGAAAAGTTTTTAGTAACATTTAATCAAGCATCCATGACGTTTATTAGACATTACTAAAAAAATTCTTCTAGTGAAGGATCCCGAAGACTCTCCCTCTAGCTCTAGAGCACCGCCTAGATAGAATTTCTCCCACAGGATAAAGATGGGGATTTAAGACGAGGACTCTTTTAAGGTGACATCTCCCTCTTATTTATAGCATCTTGAATTATAAACTCTTACATCAACTAAAAAAACTCAAATCTCAGGGATAAACAAATTCTAACTAAATAGGAAGATAGGGTCATAAACAAATAAACTATAAATTCTCACTCCAAATCTTAAACTCCTACAAAAATTCTAGTCAAACTCTAACATCGTCGTATTTAATTGAGCACAAATATTTTTTTGTTGCCAACTCATCATAGCTCTAACTAATTTGATGTCGCCCTGGGCATATATTTAGCTATGACAGGTCAAGCTCCCAACAAGGATTTTTTGCATTCACAACAACCAAATTTCACTTACTTAAATGGTGAGATACTGCTTATCACTCCATTCCAATCTCTGATGGTCAAATAAAGTTCTTTGTTGGATATAGTAGAAGTGGAATCATTATTTTCTTCTTTACTTTCATCCAATGTGCCATTTGAAGCACTTTTGTTAGTTCATTTAGGTGTAACTAACAACTTAATTCTTTTTCAAATTTCATCACACTTTGAGATAACATCTATTCCATAAATATCTAAAGAATAATAAAAAAAATATTTTTGAGCTCTAAAATTAAGTATGTTTTTCTTTGGAGAAATTTGAAAATAATTATATTCACAAAGCGAAAAGTCTGTAGAAACATCATTGACTTTCTTTTTTGGATTTTCAAATCGATTTCTACAGCATCCTAGATACCATAATCAAGAGAACATAAATAAGCTTTCATTAGTATATTTCAATGAGAAAAGTTTGAAGCATTGAAAGTCGATGAATAAAAAATTGAATCTTTGTTTGACGAATTAAAGCCTCATTGATGTCATGCTCTTAAGAATGCCAAATCTTTTATATTGGAATAGTTTCGTTCTAGTATCAATAATTGGATCAAAAGGAACCAAGAGGAGGAGGGATGAGCATATTATTCTTTAAAAACTTTGGCAATTAAAGTTGACTTTTCACAAGAGTAGAAAAGAGCCAACGGAAGCTAAAAACTAATTATCAAAAAAACCAAATCTAGAAAGATGCAGTCTGAGTCCTCAAATATAGTAATGCAAGAACATAAATGAGCTAAAGAATGCAAACTCAAGAGGCAATAATTTGTTTAACAACATATAGCACAGCTCCAACTTCTCAACCTTTAGAACATTAAAGATGCATTAATCTTCCATGATTATTTTAATAGGGAAAGAAAAACTCTTTATACTGACACCTGTCTTTTCTCCACTTTAAGAGGTAAGGCTAATCTATTTTCTTAGGAAATGATCACGCAATATTTTCTTCGCTCAAGAGGTAAGACTCAACATCCGATGAGCCCTCACAGAAATACAAGAATAATAACTCTCTTTTTGGCAATGGATAGCTAAATTCACAAGCATGAACAAGAGAGATGAAAAGATACAACTATTTAAATACAAGTATGCTCTAGAAGATTTCTCTCGAATGCTTGTGGATTTCGTTAAAGCCTTTTGTTCATTCTGCACCTTGAAACCTCTTTCAGTCTTCTGAAGATATGATAGTCATTATTAGCTCATTTTTTACTTATGGACCCAAACCTAGTTGTTATTGTAGTTATTAGTGATTTTGGATCTCTACGAAATCTTTTCATTATGGAGCCCTTTGGATATTTCATTGTATTCAATAAACATGCACATCACCTTCCTAAGTCTAACTTATTATTGATTTGACTTGAAATTAACATGTGTGTTATACATTCCCATTTTTAGAGACAACATAACTCGAGTTTTATATATTTCATATTTTGAATGGTGTTATTACAATGGTCTTAGTGAGAATTATGTCTACATGTAATCCACGATCAAGGCTACTTGACCCTCAAATTTTGTTTGAGACTGGAATGGGATAACATACATCTCACTACATTCATCAGTGCTTTATTCTTTCTTTCTACCATGCTATTTTGTTATGATGTATAGGCCAATTAGTTTACTTATCATTTCTTGAATGCAACCGCTCATAATTTTTTGGGAGATGTATTCCGTTCATCTGTCAGTCATTAAGCACTTAACTAGCTTACCAAATCTATTTTCTATTTATGTATTATATTAGTTAAACAACATCAAGGATTCAACTTTCTTTTCAAGAGAGACATAAGTATTACATTTACTTGGTGTAGTGACACCCAATGGACTATAAATATTAGAATGAACTAATTCTAATAATTTCTTTAACATTGTTACTGTTGGAATGATTTTTGACTATCTTTTCAATCAAACGATATTCATAGGGCAATGTCCTTGTGCATATTATATTAGGTAACAAATTCAATTTGACTATTTCTTTCATTCTTGAAATTTCTTGGGAGTCCTAATGACACAACGAGGATCAAAAAATGGAGGAGATTATAATTTTTGAACGAATCCCGAAGGAGGTTGATGGTTTAAAGCACCATCAAAAAGACTTGATAGAACGGTTTATAAAACCATCCGACATTACTCGGAATCCACCGATAAATAGATCACACATATTTATTGAGTAAAATGAATATTAATTGAATTGAATAATAACTGAAGAATATAAGCTAATTTATAGGCTTTTACAATTAAATCCTAAACAATATCGATATTAAAAAGATAAAACTAATAACATTCAGAACAGATTCTAACTATATCAAACTCTATCACCTATCTTATTTATCCTACATTAGTCTCCCTCTCTTAAAAGAGTTCGAGGAGTTTAAATCAAGAGGATCATGCTTCAAATATCGTAGTGGCTTCTCTGCCTTACGCAATATCTTAGGTGACTCATATGTAGAAAGTAAATCACAATACAACGCCAAACTAGAAACTCGAAAAATCTAAACCAACTCTCTTTTCATTGCTGATAAATTTGCTTTAGGGATCTCATTAATCTCTTCAATAAATTTATCTTCTTATTGCTCAATGAGGATTGTCACTAGTGTGAAGTGTATCTCAACTTCTTTGACTTCAGATTCCATCTTTGATTCAACTTCAAAGTCTTCAAACAAACAAGAAGGTACTTCGATAAGTATTCACCTTCGATATTTGAATAGAGCACAATTCCCTCAAAAGCTTCAAATGGTTCTTCACGAGATTGTACATGTTTAAAGAAGTCCTAGGAATTTGATTGATTATGTTGTCCAGTTGAAGATGACCTTCTCGATTGATTTCATAATGTCTTCTAGATGAACTTGCACCTCTTGTAGGATAGTGTGGTTCTTGTTAACACGTATGTGATTGTTGAAAAATAAGATGATGACATGAATGTTGTAAAAACTATTCTACCAATAGTTTTTTTCATCTTCTTCCATGTCTGGATAGGTTGTTTTTTTTATAATAAGCACAAAGTCATTTGTTGTCCATCCACCTCGACAATGATGTGCCTATAAATTTATTGGAAACTAATTTGGCTTTTGATGCTAATTTGGCACATCCCAATAGAAGGATCTACTTGGAGATCCAACATAGAAAATTATTTAGATCCAAGTAGCCACTAAATGAAGGAGGCTTGTTAACAATAATAAATTGAAAATAAATAAAATACTTTTAGATGATGGATGAAAAGGAAAGATCAAAGAAATTAAAAGATACAGATGTAATGAACAAAAAATAAAAGGACTTCTAAGTTTGTTTGAAAAAACAAAGAATATGAAGAGATGGAGAAAGAAAACTATGACGGGTTAGGGAGATAAAAGGAAAAAAAAGACAAAAAATTATATGGCTGAAAAGAAACATGGGTTGCGATGATCAATTGGGAGGGAGAAAAAATGGAAAAAAAGTAACGAGTGGCGCATAAAAATTTTAAAAAACATGAACAAACATAGACTAAACAAATAATAAATAAAAGTTTTAGATTTTTTTTTACTTCTCAACAAGGTTCAGTAAAACAAATAAAATAAAGATATGGATTGATGGGAGATGAACACAAATACAAAGAGGCAAATCTACATGAAAGCTCTTATACCATTTGATGGAGCGAGGATCAAAAAGTGGAGGAGATTACAACTTTTGGGCGAATTCTGAAAGAGGTTGATGGTTCAGAGTACCATTAAATGACTTGATAAAATAGTTTATAACATCCAATATATCTATCTAATAGTGACAATCTTGTGATGAGGAATAGTTGTCGCTATTAGCGGCATTTATACTCATCGCTAAGTCATCCAAAAAGAGTCACCAAACAAGCATAAATATGTCGTTAAACTTTTGGTATTTTTTTTTATTTTTTTCAAAATATGACAGCTTTGCATCATTAATCAGTCTGTAAATTGTCGTTGGTTTGTCATTAAAATTGTCGCCTATTCCGTCTGTAGAGAGTTGCTAAGTTGTCAAATAAATTATCGTGGTGAGTGCTCACAAATCCATCTCTATTTATCGAACTCATTTTATTCTTAAAAAATCATCATCAATCTGTCGCTAATTTGTTACCAAGTCATTGTTAATAATGAATTAGGAAAAAAACAACTATTTCGTACAAAAAACTTTACATAGAATACATATTATCATCATACTCATTCACAATTGAATAATTAATAAATTTAAAATTCAATAAAAATATTCACATCATAATAGAAGTTTTAGAATATGTCGAATTTATAATACAAGAAAGTTTAATTTTTCAAACAAAGGAGCGTGAGAATTAGATCGATTGCGAATCAAACTCAAGACCTCTACTAATACCAGCCTAATCCTATCATCCACGACCTCTCCCACAAGCTCCCTTAACTCACTCATAGTCGTATGAGTAGTTGAGATGACCGAACTGCACAAAGGACTAGTGAGAGAAGAAGCATTCAATTGTGAACTCAATCTACCTATCTCACGAAGTCATCCCTCCTTAGTAAGTCCTGCAACTTCTTTCTATACCTCCTCATTGACATCGGGATATTATCCCCATACTTCTCTATCATCAACATATCATACATCTCCTATAATGAAAATAGTTAAATCTCCATGCCAAAAACTTTAGGATAAATATTTGAAATGTGTGTTACAAAAATATATCGCAACATTTTTTGCTTCCTTCGAGATGAATTGATTGTTCTTCTTGCTTGTGTAAACTTCTTGATACACCTTTAGAAAGTCAACCTTATCAACTCTTGACAACTCATACATCGATCACATATCAAACAATTTAATTGAACTATTTTATGATAAAAATCAAAAATTTGAAAATTTGAAAAGAAATACCAATTTTCATTTTGCTCTATGAACTGATAGAGCCTCCACAATGTTGTGTTGCGTCCCGCTTAGACAATTTATTATTTTTGCTAGTTTTTAACTTCTCTTGATAAACATGTTATGTCATGTATGCAAAATGATAAGTGTTGAAAAAATAAACATCTAATTTGAAAATTACTTATCAAGTTTCGCAAAAAAAAGGACCAAACATCTTTTGAGGTATGTCTTTCATTTCAAGAATATTTCCATTGGTGGCAAGCCTTGTATCTCGGCCACAATTGAATAACACTCATTTGAGTCGAGTACTATAATATTGAATGCATTCCTTATTACAACATCAAGAAGATCTTCCTCCCATTTAGATTTGGTCTGAAAAGAGAACTTGATTTTAGTTTATAAATCAATTTAAAATGAAAATACAATAGTTTTACCTTAAATTCATTGTACATGTCATCTCAATAAAGCAACAAAATGTTCTTCTAATAAGCAGAACCTATCAGAAGTCTCTGACAAAAGGAACATGTAGATGAATATATCCCGGGATAAAAGTAGATCTAAAATCATTAATGCGTATCATTTTATATTCATTCATTAAAAGAATTGTACATTTTAATATGCAAAAAAGTTTTCAACTTTGTTTTTGTCATACTCTATAACCTCCGTACGTGGTATGACATTGTAATGATTTCGTTGGGATGACGAACATCCAATGTGAACGTTGTCTAAAATAAATGTTAGCAATAATATACAGTTAACAAAGAGTAACAATGTCACTATATGAAATTATAAAATATTACCTACCCGAGTGTCAAGATAAATCATCAGCTCATCCTCCTTAAGTGGTGTGTGGCTCCCATGACCTCTCCCATTATCACGAGGAGGCATAACCTATAGAAGCATATAGAAAATATTATTTGTAATATGTACAAATATATAGAAAATATTATTTATAACATGTAAAGTTAGTTTCTAAGTTTCTTATAGTAATGAAAATTATAATAATTTGTTAGGGCATAATTTATTTATTGAACATCTTGAGAGTGACTCATATATTCCTTCACCAACCTCATCACTATCATCATCACTAGTATCATTGTCATTTATAAATTGGTCATCTTCAACTTCTAGAGGACAACGAATATCTTCAATATTACCTTCTTCTATATGACCATTTATGTTAAATAATATTGCTAGCTCTGATTTAAATTTACTATTTCCGTAATTCGATCAGCTTGATAATAATCGACATATAACATTTCATCGAATATAGTACCTTCAATGTTCATCTTTTTCTCAATGAACAAATTATTCTTTACTTTTCATGTTGTCCACCATTCATCAACCCTCTTTTTTAAATGAAGGATATTTCGTATAATTAACTTGTTGTGTTTACTTAGCTAAAATGAATGATTAATTGGAATGAAACATTGATCTATGTTTCACATCGACCAAACCATAAGCATCATCAACATCAACACCATTTTATGGATCAAACCAATGACAATGCAATATGAAAATATTCATGATTTCAAGATATGATAACTTTATAATTTGCTCGATAATACCATATCAATTCAATTCATTTTCGTCGTATAAACAATTTTGTACATTAATGCCATTATTCATCATAAATTTGTTTCTTCTATATTCTTCAATGTGAAATCTATATTCATTGACGATGATACCATTATAAGTTGACACATTTTTTCGGTCCATAACTCAAATTTCTAATGTCTCTATTTGTCACATTGTCATTATGCACTTGCTTCTTAAGTCAACTCGAGAATTGTTCATATCAAATTTGCAAAAATTGATCATCTGTCATATTAAAATTCAATTGTCTTTAAAAATCTTCAAATTTCGTATATAAAGAAAAAAAGAAAAATAAGAATTACCATTTTTTTAACTTAGTATAAATTAACCTCTACTTAAGATTGTTACTTTAGATAAGGCTCCACTCTCAAAATGTTGGCGATGACATAACTTTTTTGCAATCAATAAATCATCATAAGTTAACGTAAATTTATGTATTCTTCCAATCGAACGTGCTGAAAACTTAAAAACAGATAAATCATTTTTATTGGGAAACTTAAAAATGGATAAACCATCTTTATTGGTTTTTTTCTCACTATCGTCATTCCATGGGACAAGGGTCCACCTTGTTTCAATTTCGAGTTCAAAATACAATGATATTAAATTAGAAATTTTCTCATAAAAGTATGCATCACATATGGATTTCAATTTGTGCCTTATTTTTTATCTTTCTCTTTAGGTATAATATGCACCTCTCAAATGGATACATCCAACGAAATTATACTAAGCCTTAAACCTTAGCCACATAGGCGAGGTGGACACCAAATTTGTTGGAGTTGGCGAATACTTCAGGGCCTCTTGTTTCTCACACTGGGTACGCCCACGTGAGCTTGGGGGAACTGGAGTATTACCCAACGATATCTAACCCCTACGCTAAAATAATATAGTGAAATCTCTTTGCAGGACGTAGCCCTCTCTAAAGGGTGAACCTGGGTAAATCTGTGTGTGTTCTATATTTTTCTGCATTTTCTCTTTGTGATCTTCTACTTGTTCTCGAATTTTCCCATCAAAATTCTCCATGACATCGAAAAATGATGGTGAAAATATCTTTTTTGTTTTACATAAGGTAATTATGATAGATATTCCAAATGCACTTTATCATCTTTACGTATGATATAGGCGCATAATTCATTAAAAAATATGTTGAATTCATTGAGTGTCCACCATATATATTTAGGTAAAAATTCCTAAAAGGTAATTAGAATTAATCTATAGCATAAATACATGATAATCATGTGGTTTTCTTCTCGAATATCTTATACTTTTCAAGATTGACGCAACGAAATATGTTAGGTGCATATCCGTCAGGAAACCTTAATTGATTTATCCTCTCAAACACGAGTTTATGTTGTTCACTACTTAATGTATAAGTAGCTTTTGACTTTATGTACTTTCCGTTTTGATGAACCAACTTAAGTTATGGACATTTGCATATGAGCTTCATGTTCTCTCTAGAGTTCATGTTGTCTTTTAGTTTTTTTTTCTTTTATTTACATCACATTGCTGAATATGTTAATAATATATTTTTTTACATGCATAACATTTAGATTATGCCGTACTAGATTTGAGGATCAATACGACAAATTCCAAAATATACTTTTCTCTTCACAATTATGGTGCTCGACCAGCAAGAACATTCGATGGAAATAAAATCAACACACTTCTCTACCATATTTCAAGTAAAATAATTGGGTATTTTTCTCACAAATTGTACATGCAAGTTTCTCTTTAGTACTTCATCCACTTAACATTCCATATGTAGGAAAATTATTAATCGTCCACACTAGTGCCACTCTCTTACAAAGTTTTGCTTCTTTGATCTATCATATGTTCAAACTTCATCCTCCTATATAATTTTCAATTCATCAACAAGAAGCCTCGGATACACATATATACTCTTGCTCTGCAACTTCGAACTAGGAATCATTCAAGTAAAAATGAGTATTCCCTACGCGTGCATATACTCGGTGGTAGATTATAATGAGTAATAAATACATGGCAACATGAATATGATGTTGTCGACCCCCCCCCCCCTT
>LTAE01002062.1:26409-37043 GCA_001647135.1 Pontederia paniculata | reverse complement strand
CCCCCCCCCCCCCCTTCCCCCGAATGGATTGAAACTATTAGTGCAAAGACCTAATCTGACATAACAAACCTTTATACAAACTCAAGAAAACATGTGTCAAAGTATTTCAATGCTTCTACATTTGAATGTTGTATCATAACTGATGGATGACTTTGCACCCTCTTTGCATTTCATCGTGTAAATTGTACAGTATCGTTGGATAAAAATAGGCATTGCAATTTTGGGATAATCGAAAAATATCTGAACATTAATACAATATGTAATGTTTGCGACAAACACAACCATTTGATACCCTAGTCCAAGATCACTCGTTATTCTCTTACATGTATAATAATTTTTTAGAAGTTTTTCAAAAGAACACAAATATTCCTTTGATATGACCTAGAGCTTGTTTGGATCATTGTCCAATTTGGTTCTAACAATCTTGATATATATACACACACACTTACTGGAAACATTTTCTTTTCTAATCCAAAAATATATTGACTATTTTTTTGTTGTAGTTCGGAGCTTTGCCCCGCTTAACCTAATGTACCTGGTAATAATGAGTGATCTCTCAATAATTTTTTGGGTTATTTCTATTTTCTTTCACTGAACTATTATGAAATTTCAAATCTACCCCAAAATTACTTTACCCTCTCTCTTCTCTCTTTCTCTCTCCCCTCTCTCTCTCTCTCTCTCTGTGCGCAAGCTCATGTTGATGGCGCGCTCATGGAGAGGAGAGAGGAAAAAGAGAGAGAGAAAGAGAGGAGAGATGAAAAAAGTGAGAGAGGAGATAAGAGGATGATAAATTAATAATTTAATAAATCAAAATAATTTGAATAAATTAAAAATCAGATGATTGGATAAAATTAGCCAATCGGAAAAAATTTAAACCTACTTCTATTCAATTTTATAATTTAGGGATAGATTTAAAATTTGATGATAGTTCACAAAAGAAAAATAAAAATAACCTTAATTGCTTATATAAAAGCTCTAATTTAATACCTTATTTGAGTGCAAATTAGTTGCTTGTCGTTGACACAGATTAATATTCAAATCCTGAGGCAAGCGAAGTAACAACAGTGATTATTGTTGAAATTCAATATTGTGATCTTTAGTTGGAGGAGGTTGTGAATAAGGTTATTAAGATAACTTTTTATTTTAAGATCATGATGTAAAGAGGTTTACAAGATCGAATAAGAATTGTAAAATTTTATAAAAAAACATTATAAGAACAGTAAATATAAGATTGGTAGAGATTTAAACATCACAAGGTAAATCATAAGATTCAGATCTTAATATGAATATTTGTGGATATGCTTAGTCCGCTTGGACATTATTTGTGGAATGATGCATGCTGTGGCTGCTACCATTTCCTAGCTCATCGATCCGAGTAAAAGCCTCGTCAAACCTCAGCAATTTCACATATCGCGGAAGCTTATACAGGGATGCGGCAGGACTAACCAAAAAGTACCCTTCAAAGATAAAAGACTAAAAGAAGTGATATTGACTTGTGATACATATCATGACAAACAGTATTGTTCTTGTTTGGCCTCTTAAGTACAAAAAAAAAAAATCGAAGAAATTAAAAAAAAAACAATTTAAAAAAACAATTATTTTAAATTGGATTATCCACGATCATGATCGATAACCCTCGTAAAAAGAAAAAGTGAACGAATCTTCGTCGCTCATCATCGCCTGCAACCTTCACCTTCAAAAACTTGGAATGAAGGCCCGGAAACGTGTTGCACGAGAGTCCATGAGTGCATGGACAAGTCTTCAGGCCTAATTGAAGCTTCTCTGTGCATTTCCACCCTTGTTTCTTACTTTTTTGAGATAAAGAAACAATCATCTTCCAAGAAAAAAGGAGGCTTAAAATGAAACAACATCAATAATGACAATATAAATAGACCCATGTCACCATACCTTTGATGCCATCAGCCAAACCACAACTACCTACCACAGCAATAGCAGCAGCTGAGCAGCTAAATAATTAGTGCAGGATCTGTTGCATACCGATCTCCTAATCCTTTAATTTGTTCGTTTGCTTTCGCCCTCTCAATTGTTTGCCATGGGTAGCATTCCACTGGACGCTTTCCAGCCCTTGGACCCTGACAACTTCGCCGACGAGTCCCATGCCGTCGTCGACTTCATCGCCGACTACTACCGCAGCGTCGACCAGTACCCTGTAAGGAGCCAGGTAGAGCCGGGTTACTTGCGCAAGCTTCTCCCCGACCAGCCTCCCTTGTTTCCCCAGCCGCTGGACGACATTCTCGACGACATCCGCAGGGACGTCCTCCCAGGGCTCACCCACTGGCAGAGCCCCAACTTCTTTGCCTACTTCCAAGCCAACGCCAGCACTGCCGGGTTCCTAGGCGAGATGCTCTGCACGGGCTTAAACGTCGTCGGCTTCAGCTGGATATCGTCCCCCGCCGCCACCGAGCTCGAGTGCTTGGTCATGGACTGGATGGCCAAGATGCTTAAGCTCCCGCCGGCCTTCCACTTTTCAGCAGGCCAAGGCGGCGGCGGAGTCTTGCATGGGACGACGTGCGAGGCCGTGGTGTGCACCCTGGCCGCCGCTCGTGACAGGGCGCTGAACAAGATTGGTTACGAAGGCATCACTAAGTTGGTGGTCTATGCGTCGGACCAAACGCATTCCACAGTCCAGAAGGCGTCTAAGATCATCGGCATCCCGCCGTCCAACTTCCGTGTGATCCCCACGACCGCTGCCTCGGGTTACGCTATCACTCGCGACAGCGTCCGCGAGGCCATGGCGGCGGACGTCTCCAAAGCGTTGGTGCCTCTGTATCTGTGCGCGACCGTGGGCACAACTGCGGTGGGCGCCGTCGACCCGTTACTGGAACTCGGCCAAGTCGCCCAGGAGTTTGGCGCTTGGCTCCATGTGGATTCGGCTTACGCCGGAAGCGCGGTCATATGCCCCGAGTTCCGGCACTATTTCGACGGCGTCGAACTCGCGGACTCCGTCAGCATGAACCCACACAAATGGCTCCTCACCAACATGGACTGCTGCTGCCTGTGGGTTAAGAATTCGGACGCACTGGTGGACTCCCTTTCCACAAATCCTGAGTACCTCAAGAACAGTGCCAGTGATGCAAAGTTGGTGGTGGACTACAAGGACTAGCAGATCGCGCTCAGTCGCCGCTTCCGAGCTCTGAAGCTTTGGCTGGTGATCCGGCGTTACGGCATCGTGAACATAGTGGAGCACATCAGGAGCGACGTCTCTATGGCGAAGCGGTTCGAGAAGCTGGTGGCAAGCGACAAGAGGTTCGAGGTGGCGGCGCCGCGTAGGTTCGCGCTGGTGTGCTTTCGCCTCCGGCCCACGTCCAACGGAGACAACGCCTTCGACGTCAACCGAAAGCTGCTGGAGGCCGTGAACGCGACTGGGCGCGCGTTCATGACGCACGCGGTGGTGGGCGGCACGTTCATGCTGAGATTTGCGATCGGTACGACCCTGACGGAGATGAGGCACGTCCAGGCCACTTGGCAGCTGATTCAAGCCAAAGCCGACGAGATTACCAGCCAGATGTGCTAATCCGTGTGAAGCTTTTTTTTTGGTTAAATTACCAACAAAATGTTTGATTTCAAATCGTGTGTAGTAATTTATTTTGGTATGTTGTTTGTATATGATTGTTTCGGAATTTATGATTTATTTTCCCTCCACAAGTTAGCGTCCATTATTGAAGAGGGATGTAAAATTAGTTTCAGCAAATTTCAAAATAATAAACTGTAGTAACTAGAAATATCATGAAAAATGGTGTACCTTGCTTTTATTATATTATCATTAAATATTACTTGTCAATATATATTATTTTTTAAAAAAGATTGTTTACGTATTAAATTATTAAAAATATATATTATTTTATTTAATATGCATAGATAATATATTTTGTAATTTCTATTACATTATTTATCATATAAAACTTAATAAATAATATACAATTTTTAACAAAATATCTTTGAATAAAATAGTTAAGTTTACAGATTTATATAAATTTAATTTGAATTTTGTGAACTTAAATCACAAATATGTATCCTAAACTCATAAATTTATACATTAAATAAATAAATTTATAAAATAATTTGTATACAATTTTCTAAAAATGATAACAGTGTATTAATAATAATTATTCTATCTTTTTTATTATATTACAATAATTAATAATAAATTAATATTACTTGTAACATACAAATATCTATTATAACTAATTAATAATATTATTAAAATTAATTGAAACAATAATAATCTACTTAATGATAATAATAATAATAAAATATTGCTCTAATTATCTCGAAGAGTTTCACTTGTTAAAAAAAATGACATATGATATGTCAACGGATAGATATCAAAGTCTAGTTTCTATAGACTCAAAATTATCTCAATCAAAGATGTATATAAGAGATATCGCAGAATTAGTAATTGGTACCATGTGTCACAAGAAATAGCATGACTGAAATATAATAATTTTTGGATGGGTTTCACTTATGCAAAAATGATGAAGTATGAATATTTAGGTATCTAAATATAGTTTCAACATAAAATAGGATTTATCTCGATTAAATATGTATTCAAGAACATATGATAGAAATACTCATGAACTACCATGTTGTCCTGAAATTAAAATGGCATATGCTCTTAGAAATGGCTCATGTCACTCGAAAAATGAATCAAGTGCTTTGGAAAATAGCCATGTCACTGAAAAATGAAACATGGTTTCTCAACAGAGGACGATTTATTATTCCTTTATTTCAATTATGTCTAGGATCCTTTTCTACATTTTCGTTTGAATTGTAAAATACTTAAAGATGTGAAATATTAGTAAGGATTAAATTTTACTAATGAGAGAAAATAAATTAAGTTCTTTAAGATAAAAGCCAAATAATGTGGGACAACATTGGTCATGAATTGTTAAAGCGAGAAGGAAAGTTAAGAACGATGGTTAAAATAAAGGTATCTAAGAAGGTGCAGCTGAACACACTATGACTACTACTTCTGTTGTATAAGATTCTTCAACCTATGCAACAAATGAGAATCCTTGAGAGTGAGATTTCTCCTCAAATATATGGGTCCATCATAGTGTGTACCCCATTTATGAAGATAGATGAGGTGTCATGGTGTTCCCTTAAAGATTCAAAAGCTCTTCATAATAAGAAGATCAAATATTAAAGGTAAGAGAAAATGTGTCAAGGAAAAAAATGTCAAATAAGGTAAATTTTAAGTGAAAGAAAGATGACAAAGAATGATATCAAATAAAGAAAATATCAAAGCTAAAGAAAAATGACATATATGAAGAATATGAAATAATGCAAATGTAAAGCAATTGGACGTGTGTTGATGTGATTATTTTATTTCATGATTCTACAAGAAATTTTATATGGGATATTGATTATGATAAAGCATAATTTACTTTACCCTTTTAGATCAATAGGTAAAACTCTCTTGCATCTGATCCTAAAGGTAACCAGGATTTTGAATAGATGATGACAACGGAAATGATGATGTTTTTCTTGATTAGATGATCTGCGTATGCAATGGTCTAATTTGAGTTAGTTTGACTGTGTAGTAAATTTGGTGAACTTATGTTAGTTTGTATTGAACTATGTAATATTATTTTCTAAACTCGTAATTAAAATTTATGATTTATTTTGTGTAATGACTTTCAAATGATATGTCTATAATGTTTGAGCAATCAATTGGTCAAAGACAAAATCAAAGTAAAACTTTATAACATAATTGGGAATGCCTCTGGATGCATGTCATATGAAAAATTGTTAATGTTTCGGATGATATTTTCGGGGTGTTACACCAATCCACTACCAGCATGCTCTCTCTCTCTCTCTCTCTCTCTCTCTCTCTCTCTCTCTCTCTCTCTTCATTTTACATCTTTAACATTATAAACTCAAACCCCCAAGACAAGTGATGAAAATTAACATCCTTGCTCCATTGATCAATAACAAATCAAGAGAAAGAAGAGGACAAACTGCAAAAGGAACAACAAATCAAGAGAAAGAAGAGGACAAATTGCAGTATGAACAAGGAGGAGGAGCAAGAACAGTGGACTTGAGAAGAAGTTTAAGAATAGGAGAAAGTGCAAGTTAAGGTAAATCTAATAAGAGATATATAAAGGGGATCCTCTTCACAAACTAAATAATTTAAATTGCAATTTAATTCAATGTGTGGATTGGGTACAATAGTCTCATCTATTGGTTCAGACATGTCTAATTGTCATAATGTCAATATTTGATCTAGTACGACATTCATGCAAGATGGTACGATTGATCGCTTTAAGGATGTCGTGGATGATCACATGAAGAATGCATTTAGGTCACTAATGGATATCTATTGTCAGCCAGAAGGTGTCTTTGAACAGATGCTCAAACGGCTTTTGCTTAATTCCATAGATACTGTTGTTGCTGGATCGAGTACCTATCTTTCAATATAAGAAATAATTGATGATGTGATCTACTTGTGACTACACTTTTTCCATAATTGTTTTTACATGTATTGTTGAGCCATATTTGTCGTGTTATGGTTACATATACATTAAGGTCATGTTGGATTATTAGAATTGATGTTGGAAACAAGTTATGCTAGGTACTACGATACTATGTTGGATTTGTTAGACTATTGTCTCCGGTTATTATATTAAGCCTTATGTTGGACTTTGTGACATGAAATTTGAGTTTTATGTTGATTATATGTGATGTTGTTAGTTATAAATTTATGATCAATTTGAATTTGCATATATGTGATATTTTCTGTAAATGTAAATAGTTGATTAAAATAATATTTTTAGTTTGCTATCAATTTCTGACGACTTTATTATGGAATGTGTAAAATGAGGGGCAAATTGTGATAAAATGTTGCCACTGAATAATGACTAGTTAATTGCACATTTGCCTACAATTTTTTGTGAGTGTTTAGCTACTGATTATAGATGATATAAAGACTGAATATATACGAATTTTATGTTTAAAAATAAAAAAACTATCATCGTTATGACGTATTAGTGACGAATACTGATTTAATGATATAATTAGTGATAAAAAAATGTGACACTATTAGTGACGAGATTTCAATGACACATTTTGGGTATCTCGAATTTGTGGCAAATGTATCACTAAGATGTTTGTGACAAAATTAGTTATAGATTAAGTATGAAGTATCCCATAGCTAATAGTTCAAACTCTTGTGGTGAAAAGAGAAAATTTTAAAAAAATAGTATTTTACATAAAAAAAAATAAATAGTGAACTTGAATGGAGAAAACTTCTTGGAATATGACTTTTACCTTCTGCAATGCTAAACATTTTTTGGCAAAGTTTTAATATGTTGAAAAATAAATTAAGATTGTTCTTAAAGGACATTCAAAGCCATGATGGAAATAATTAGTATATGGTAAAAATATAGGCACATAGATAAATAAAACAATACATAATGATACATGAGAAATGATGTATTTTTTATAAAAATATATTATTTTCAGAGAAAAAGGAGGCAAGTAGGGGACACAATATGTAATAAAAGTATTAATCATTTTGCTAAATTCTTTTTCAATTCTTTCCACACCAAATCATGCATTAATAGTCAAATACATTAAATCAAAGATGCAAAAGAAAAAACAACCTGAGATTTGGAGAAACTTGATATTTTCTCTACTTGCGACAACAATAGTTAGAATATCAACTTTCTATTTTGATATGTCTTTCCAAAAAAAAAAGTGATCCACCTACATATTCATCAATCTCCAATCCATCACATAGAAAATTAAGAGCAATGAAAAAGGCAATCCCAAAATCTAAGAAAGAAAAGGGATAGAAGAGGAAGTTAAACATGTTATGCATGCCACTCTTTTGTAGAAAAATTGGACAATCCAAACATCCTAAATTATTTAATGTGACTCCATCAAGCCAATTAAATGAAAATCATTATTGCCTAATTTTGTGCAAATTGTGAGCCTGCTTCATGCAAAATCAGTTATCAAAGAAAAAATAAGGGAGGGACAAAGGAAATAAGAAAATATGGGAAAGAGAAAGAACACAAACAAAAAGATGAAATTTCATCTTTTTAATTTATCTTTTAAATCAAAATATCAAGTACAATTTAAAATAACAATTAAGCTAGATCATTTCATTTCTTAATTTAAATTCAAACCAAAGTAGCAAGTATTTCATAATTATCAAAAATTACATTTTTATACCGGATATATGCATTATATGTGGATTCTACATAAATGACAAACTATTTTGAAAAGAGAATAGTGTTCTTTTTGTTCATATCCAATACTTCAGGTCTTTTCCATTCATTATACAAATTTAAATTGTATATAACTTTTCTATGCTAATTAAAATATCAAGTATTTTATGATTAAGGGAAAAAGGAGGAATGAGAAAAAGGAAATGTGCTAAATTAATTATAGGTGCTTTCCATTTTTGTTTAATTTCATATTTATTGTGTAATGTACATATGAAGAAATAGAAGAAATTAAGAAAGAGAATATATTGAAGAAAGAGAAAAACATTGAAGAAAATTAATTAGCCGAATGAGATGCATTATATGTGCATTCAATCTAAATGACAAACTATTATAGAAATACAATAGTGTTATTTTGTTCATAGTTCACATCTTTTCCATTTATTATACAAATTTAAATTGTGTATAACTTTTCCATCCTAATTAAAATAAGTATTTTATCATTAAGGGAAAAAAGAGGAAGGAGATAAGGGAAATGTGCTAAATTAATTATAGGTGCTTTCTATTTTTATTTAATTTGTATATTTATTCTGTAATGTACATATTTACATATATAGAAATATAATAAATTAGAAAAGAGAATATATAGAAGAAAGAAAAAAAATATTAAAGGAAATTAATTAGCCGAATGGGCAGGTAACAAAGGAGGACATTTAATTCTTTTTATTTTAGTTTATTCTTCACATTCAAAATTACATGTGATAAGAAAAAAAGGTAAGTAATATATGTGTGAATTAAGAAGAGAATAAATCGATCCTTATTGTTTGATTTAAAACAAATATTTGCTTTTTATTTTTTATTCTCTCATAGTTTTTAACACTATTAGCCTATCATACAAATTCAAATTAAAAAAAAATAGATGTTACATTCAAATAACATGTAAAGCAATAAAAAATAAATTTTAGTGCTTTAAATTATGAGAATTCTTTATGATAATTCTTATGAATTCTTTAGTTCTTTCTATTTGTTAAACAGATATTTCAATTCTATGTCAAATATAAGTACTTTTTCAAAATCATAGATAATATTATAACTTTATTTTTTAGTCAAATAAAAAAGTTTACAAATTTCTTATTTTCCCATTTATTTTAAAAATTAAAAAAATCAAATTATGAGGTAAAATAATATTTTTTTTCTTATGTATTTTTAATGGCTTCTATTGGTTAAAAAGATATTTTAAAAAATTAAAAGTTTACCAAGAAGATGACCCTGTAGCTATCAAATCCTAGCCGTCAGATCTACTTAACCATAAACCTTATTATTGATCTGCTAGTATTGCATGACAGCCGTCCACTTATTACCTGCTATTTGATTTTTTTTTCTTGAACTCAAACGTAAATCTCATCTAAATTATTAGATCCATATTTTATTATTACATCGCACTCGTTGATTATTACTTGTTTTTAAAATCATTACTTTAGCTATTTTAAATAGCTGAAATCTTAAGGTAGTTGATTTATTACCTTTAATTGCATATCCATAAACTCTTGTTATTTTTTTGTAGGAGACTTTGATCTAAACATTTAAATTAGCAATTTTATTAGGAAATTTGACAATTTCTGACGTCCAACTAAAATTATTTAAAATATATTTATCTTTCAATTTATTTAAAAATATTCATTGTGATTATTTCCTTCTTGACAAGTGATTCATATTTTTTTATAAGCTTACATATTGTTAAAGTCAACATTACCCTATTAATAATTTTGATATAAAATTTTAAGGTATCTTATTTTATGTTTTTTTAACAAATACCATACAGAAAAATATATTGTATACATATCTATTTTTTCAAATTTATTTTTGCCGATTGAGTTTTCATACCTTCTTTTTTCTTTGGCCATCTCTTTTTAATAAAGAAAATTCATTTTGTGGGGTCATATTTTTTTCATTATAAGTTTAACATATTTCCACATTTTTTTACTCTCGGCCAATACGTTAGTTATTCTTAAGCATCTATAGATTAAGTAAAAAATAAATCTCACATCTTACTAAATATTTTCGGTGATTCAAATAGTTATAATTTTTTTAGCCAGACTTCATGTAACAAAACACTTTTTCATATTATTATTCGCCATTAATTGTTAAGAACACTGATGCGAAGTGTGGAGTAAGGTAGATGATGACCACATGTTATGGGGTTAACCAGGATCGATCTTCTATATAGAATGTTCTTCACTTCAAATTTTACTATTTATGAACCTATGCACACTCCTATCACCGCAAGTATACGGCAATCGATGAGTACTTTAGGTGTCGATCCACTATGACACTTTGCTTTCACGCTTCTATTCCTACCCTTCCTCAGTCAAGCTCTCGCGGTAAGGGGGCTTGACACTAAAGGTCCAAGCCCTAACCGGAATAGGTGAGGGGTAATCAACA
>LTAE01002062.1:0-24313 GCA_001647135.1 Pontederia paniculata | reverse complement strand
TTCTCCTTGTCCTCAGTACAAAGAAATGAGAGTTGTAAAGGAGCCTTCGCCCTTGAAGAAGGACATAGTGAACTCCGAAGATCTCGTGAAGAAGATCGGATGGGGGACGTAGGCCAGGAGTTCGGCCAAATCTCGATAACAAACCTTGTGTTTGTTTTGTGTGTTTGTTCTCTTTACTCTCTTCTCTGTTTGTTCATATTTGTATATGTTTGCTTCCGCTAACACAAAACTTAAGAGATTTAAGTAAAGAAAGTAAGAGTTTTAATATACCAATTCACCCCCCTCTTGGTGCAATTCCAGATCCTACATTGTCCATGGTCATGCCGTGTCCATCTCAAAAAGGATCATATCAACGTCCCAGATGCTGCCATGTGTCATCATCATAGAGCAACGCCAGTCGTGTCCAAAGTCGTGTTGAATTCAAACTCGAACGTTTCAATAAAACGAACCATGTTGATTGCTAAAACGGGTTGTTTTATCTCACATTAAAGTCGACGCATGATCTAAAGGCTGATATCAAGTCGTGTTCATTCAAGACTCCTCCTAGCTGTCTGATGTTCAACTCCAAATTTTCAGCTATAAATAGCCCTTTATACAGCCATAGAAGAGATCTTTGAGATGACAGAAAAAAAAAACCAAAGACTCCTCATATTTCTACTGATTTTTTAAGAGTTGAGAAGTCAAACATTGGAGGAGAAGCTTAGGAGCCAGATTGAAGATCTAGAAGACGACATGATTTTGCAAATTTTATTTGTTTTATATTCTTACTTCTTTAGGCTTAGTATTATTTTATTTCATGTTTAAGAATAAATTATGTTGAACCTTAACTATTATTTGAATTATCATTATCTATTGAATATCTATGAACTCGCACTTTGTTTCTAATTATTATCGTTCAATTGAGATTTTTTTTTGTTTTAATCGAGAGATACTGCTAACGAAATTTCTCTAAAATCATATTTTGAATTGCTGGATATTTTCTTTCGCTAGATAAAAACGGTTTGTTTCCCTCTTAAAACGGCTCATTTTCCATCCTATTTTCTTGTCCCATTTTCCGACCGTCTCATTTGCTTCCGCGTGTTTCGTCGTCGAACTCGGGTTGTGATCTTAGCTGACGCGGTCCATTTTTATTAATTTTTATAAGTCGTTTGTGACTTCGTTTCTGCTTATGTATTTTGAATATTTTAGTTGTTGATAGACGTAGTCGTGATCTTAGCCGACTTGATCTTGTTCTCCCATGTTTTTGAATTTAATATTGATTTGTTGAGAGACGTGATCGTGATCTTAGCCGACTCAACCGTATGCTCTCTCAATTTCACGAGTTGTGTTTTAACTCAGCCAGGACGCAGTCCATTTTCGGACACCATGCGGATCGTTTTATTTTATCCTTTCTTTTCTCTTCTTTTCTTTTTTCTTTTCAAAATACATTTTTAAAGCTCCTCTTTTTAAATTCTCAGATAAGATTTCAGATTTTAAAATTCATCAATCCCTATGGGATCGAAACTCAATATTCACTGTTTATTACTTGTGCGATCAGTACACTTGCCGAATTTTTTACACGTGTGATTTTTCGCATCAAGGACTTCACTATAGACAAAATGGAAATTAACTTTGATCTACTTTGTTCGAGCATCAAAATTTGGATTTGTTGATAGATAGGTCAGGCTAAATTGTCACACCAAAAAGTAGGAGAACGAGTCAAATAGACACCATGCTCAGTGAGTAAGAAGCATAATGAGATCAATTCAAAGGTAGTGTCAGCCATGATACAATAGTCGTATTCTATAAAAGACCATTTTTTTGCATATCAACAAATGAGACTACATCCAAGAAAGGTATTGAAACCCTTGACTAACTGACAATCATCATGACTACTCACCCAATCTGCATCAAAGAAGGCATGGAGGTTGGAAGTGGTGCTACTAGTTATGAACAATCTGATTGCATAATTGTTACTTAATGCAATATGTGTTTTCCTATAGTCCAATGAGCATTCGTAGGAGCATGCAAGTATTTTTGCACATAGTTGACATCAATGGCGAGGTTGGGTGAGTAATCATAGCATATTGAAGAGAACCCACCATTTGGTGAAGGATCATCAAAGGCAAAAGCACCAATAGTTGTTAGCTTTAGTACTCTATGGTAATGGTGAGGACACCGATCGAGAGTTCAATATATTAGCTCGTCAAAATGTATCAAGAATATATTTTTTTTTTATTAAGATAATAATAAATCATTGCGGTATGGAACAAACTTGATGTCAAGAAATTAATGGAGCTTGCCAAGATCTCGAACACCAATCAGATGTGAAATTAAAATTGGCATGTTACATAGATCATGTTCTTGTTATTTTTAGTTAAACAATCAAATGTAACGCACAATCTATGTCACCCTGAACATAAAGACATCATGCCCCAAATTAGTTTATATCATCTTATTTTTAATTGAATTAAATTAGAACAAGGTCCACATGGAAAGATGAATGGACTCGACCTTGAATACGACTCGCGTTTAACGTAGAAAACAACTAGCATCATAGTGATGTAGCTTCTCATGTTCTACATGGTTTATGGTGTTTGCGTCCCCCACAATGTGTTGACCACATCATATGTAGACACCAGATGATGTACACGTCTCGGGTTGTGTCAATGACCAAAACCCGAAAAAGTATGTTGAGGTGATTCACACCAAAGAACATGGCTCGTGTTTAGATTAGACAACCATGTTAGTTAGTCTAAGTGTCATAATATGTTTTTATATTGCATTGAAAACCCTAAACAACATATGTGATGATAAGTACTGATAATGGATAAAGAAGAGGGTTAAACAAGATTAAGTAAATGAATGTTGGCGTCATCCTGTGTTGCATAATTGGAAGCCAAAGATATATCATTGAGAACTAGTAATATAGTTGTAGCGAAGCTACTTAGTTCATATTGTATGACCTTCTCCACACTATGCAACAAAGAGGATTCTTGAGCATCCTCCCCCTTGTGGGTTGTCATGGTTTGTGCACCACTACTAACCATTGTATTGGCAAACCTCCTAAGGGTTCATGAGCACTATTTCAAAGTCATTGCAAAGTCGCCATAAATATTAAGGTGATAAGTCAAACATAAGAACATTGAAATCAGAGATTTGCATTGATCTAGAGCATTGTATTGATCAAAAGCATTAGGTGGGAAATCAACGTATTGTATTGATAAAAAAAGGCAAAGCACTAAACTAGAGTATGGTATGGAAAATCATAGTATTGCATAGAAAAAAACAACACATTGATCTAGAGTGTCGAATGGGAAGTACTAAAATCAGAATATTGACATTTATAGGATAACACATTGGCATTGTATTAAATATTCATCATTATTGTCTGTGATTTCCTATGTTAGAGTCCTGATTTATTTTCATGCTGATGGCATTGAAATTGTAAACTCCCTACCTAATTTTCCCTTTGAGGAGAGGTTGATGGGTTCGAGCATCCATAATGATAGAATGGGAATTAAAAGAACATTTATTGCTACTAGTAAAGTTAGAAACAAATAACAAGGATTTAGAGAGACATGGAACATGAAGTTTTTTGAGGCTTAAAGAGTGATTTTCGGAGGGAAAAGATGAATGACTTGTATAGCCTATTGGGAGAGACCACCATTGCCAATTTGTAAACTAGTAATGACCATGAAAAGGCTTCATTGAGGATAGAGATTGGAGATCTATAGTCAAAGTGATGCATGGCTTCGGTATCGAGAATCCAGTCTGTATAAGGTTCATGCAATGGCGCAATTCACAGTTGATGTGCAACAAGATAATATTGAGACAAGTATGTGCTGAAGGGATGAGCATTAGAAAAAGCAAGAATGCCAAAGGGTGTCAGTGATACAGGATGGTGAAAGCAACATTTGTAATAGCTATGATCGTGGATGCCACACACAAGACAAGGGTCACATTGATCGGAGCATCCATGAATGACTCAACTGGTAGAACATCGACCACCTAACAAATGATTATTGTAAGATGATCAATGTTTGCCTCAAGCGAAAAGGAGCTAATCACAATATCAGTATTATGTTGCAGTCTTATCTCATGACTTGTGAAAAGTCTATGAAGATCAGGATAAGAGACTAAAGTCGGACGAGTGGATAGGCGCCATATGATGTTACCATATTTGCTACCAAAATTGTTGAAGATAATTGGATTAAATATTCTGTAGAAAAAGGTGGCCATCAATAGATAGTTCATCTGAGGTGAATTTTGGTTGGCGGAGAAATGAGGCAACAATGAATCTTCTTTTTACATATTATGTAACTACATAGTGAGTTATAGAATGTGAGTATGCCATGGAGCACCAAAAACTTGACAAAGCACAACCCGAGCATCTAGAGAAGTTTATATATCAACAATTACTAGAAGGACACTCAACATTGGAATTAAAATAGAAGAAGACAGAGTGGAGGAAGCATCTGACGAAGAGGCTATCTCTGAAGTAAGAATTGTTTTAGGCAAAACAATGTGGTTGCATCAACATGAGATTCCAAGTCGAAATGCAGATTTATCCTTTAAATTTTCGCTTCAAAATCAACTTTCAATTATTTTAAATCTCGAATAACATACCATACTTTGATATTGTATTAGATTAGTCCTCATGAGATCGACAACTCATATTCACTCTTTATTACTTGATATGACTAGTACAATTGCTAGCTTTTTTCGCTATAGATTTGTCGCATTGTGGGGATAATGACATTGGCAGGGACTAATTCTTTTTTTTTTCTTCTTATATTGTTTTGATGTTTCACTTTTATTTTTTCTTTTAACTGTGAGATCTTGCATTATTCATCAGAATACAAGTTTATGCATGTGACACAACCCACATCATCCTTGACATGACCTTCTTTGTTTCAACTTGAATCATGTTTGAGATTGCTTAAGGCTTTCATTTCCTATAATCTCACATTTTTTCCCTCATTGTGTAATTTTTTAGGAGATATTCTTAAACACAAGTCAGTTAGTAAAGCAACCTCAATGACGTAGAAGCAAAAAAAAACAATAAACCAAAGTTACAGATTGAGGGGAAGAACAAATCTCTAAAAAAGGATGAAGTTTAGAGACAAAAACAACTTGATGAATCTAAAGCCTCATCAAGCCAACAATAAGAAGATACACTGAAAGTAATACAAATTGGAATAATATGCATAGACAAAGCATCAACAACCCATCCCATCAAAATGACGAAGATTCTTCAACGAACCCACTAGTCATATGGACACACATGATGGGCATGTTGATGAAGAAGTTCTCCGTACAAGAATAATGTATTCAAATTTTGGAGAATCATGTTTCACAAATGAAGCAACACAACATAAAAGCTAATGATGTCATCATGTCCTCAATAGAGTCAAGGGCTAAGTTAGAAGAAATATTTGGTCAATTCATATCAACAATCTAAAAGAAGTTTACTATACAAAACCAATTAATCAACAACTTGAATACTCAAATGATCCGACTATAAGATCACAACAAAGTCGTTGAGGATCTCTCTCCTCCTCCGTAGATTAGAGATTTTAGAAAAATTTGATGAAATGCATGCCAAAACTCCATGCATCAGGGAAGCAAGTTTAAGAATTACCTTCTCAAAAAGATTGAACCTCAAAAGGCTAACACCACGTTATTGCATTCAATAACACCATTAGAATTCTTATCAAAGATGACAGAAATTGCAGGATCTTATCAGCCCTTGACATGGACAACCTAGTGGCATGTGAAGAAGACAAGCGATTGTTTTTTAGAAAGGACAAGTCCAAAGGAGGAGCTATCCTTTGGAATGTTCAACAATCACATCTAGTTCATCTCAAAATCCACTACCATGAGAGGAGAGGACCACACACCATCGATGGCATCAATGTCATCATCATCATCCTTACCACATATTGATGACAGAAAAAGGTATACTTATTTAGGTTGACCCCGTTCCCGAAAACTCACTTTCGTAAACAATTTGTGCTGAATTATTTCCATTTTCCACTTTCTGAATGATCGGTATCATCATTATTGATTCTTGGGAATATAAGCTAACTTAAGAAGGTTCTTCATATATAATTGCTTGAATATTTGAAATTTGAAATTCTTTCCATTTTCTATTGATGCAGCCGAAGGAGGGGGATTTTGCGGAGTTAACTTTAAGACTCCGAGATTTCTGGACTTGCCTAATTTTGAAGATTCTCTTACTCCCTGACTTTTTGGGAGCGCAAAAGGGATGTTCTGATAGAAGCGACCGGGGATAAAAAGGGAGGAGGACAGACGGCTTGGACTGAAAAACTTATTTTGCAATTAGCTTTTATCGAACACTATGTTGGCTATGTTGAACTACGTTTGCGTAACTTTTATGCCCAGGATGTCCGGCTAATCTCCATTGCATGGGGTAACTTTGTTTTACTTTTATCTACTCTGAAATGCACTGAACTTTATCTTCTTAATCGTCCACTTGATCTCGCGTATTAAATCGTAATGATGAGTTTTTTATTTGTGTTTTGTTGTTAATCGCCTGGTTTCTTACCCAAGTGCACACTGCCCACAAGGGGTTTTATGATGCCGCCTCTTTTATGTTAAATTTTATTTTATTTTCTTCCTCTAAGATGACAATTGTCATATTTATTTTTTGTGTATGCCACCTAGGGTAGTGTAGTTCTCTATGAGGGAATGCCTGTTGAACCTCATTTATCTCTTGGTTTGTACTTTCTATTTTAATTTTCTTATGAATTTGCATTTTATTGATTAGTTTTAATAGCAGAGTCTTTTATTAACTTTAACTAGTTTAGTACTATTAATATTAAATTCTCTAATATCTCATTTTAGGTATCAATCGAATTGCATTTCCTTTCGGCCAAGATAATATGGATCGTGTTTTAATAAAAAAATGGATCGTGACACGAATTCCTAACAGGTTCATACCTAATGTACTCCATTTTCATCACATCGTGGGTCATGTTTTCATAATTTCAAGTGATTATTTTTTTATGCAAGTCCTATTATGATTATTTGGTTTAGAAATTCAGAATATGCTAATTATTAATTCACTTGGTTAAATGTGTTAATAACGGGGGTATGTTGTTGCATGCATCTTAACTTGATTTAATTCAAGATTGATTTGAATTCTTATTAATTTGAGATTGTTAGATCATCAGGCTTTAGAGTCCTATAATTTTAACATAACCCTTCCATTATAATTATTCAAATTTATTTTAACTCAAGAGACAATGATGAAAATACTAGCATCAAACTCAAGTCCTTCGCAAATTTGATAAACACCTTTCTGGCACAAGATTTATTCTTTTAAATTTTTAATTTTAAAATCAACTTTCAACTCTTTTCCATCTCAAATAACATATAAGATTAGGATATTAGATTAGATTAGCCCTCGTGGGACTGACCACTCATATTCACTCTTTATTACTTAAATGGCTAGTGCACTTGCTAGTTTTTTTCGCTACAATTTTTGCATCATGAGGATGATGCAGGAGGAGGCGGAACAATGGAGGAAGATGATGATGCAGCCATGATAAGAGACAAGTTGTACTTAGGACGAAACTTACTCCGATACCACGAAGAGAATCAGACTTCGGATAATAAAGGCGCACATGCCAATCTCTACCCACAGTAGAAAATATAAAGTAAGTACATTGAGGTTTTACAAAAAAATAACATAATATCATATTGCTTTGTTACAAAGAATGCTACCATGAAGATCAAAGATTTGTACTTATCACACAAGAAAATATAACTCATAACAATATGAAGTTTGTTTCATCATTATAGATATTCTTAAAAAAAATATGTTGCCCCCTTTAGATCCAAATTTTATGGCTATTGTTCTTAGAGATTTTCGAATAGGTTTTCGTCGCTAAAAAATAATGAAATAATATATGAACAACCCTTGAATCCAAATTTTCATAGAACCAAGAATTAGGCAAACAAAGTTATAAATAAGAAGTTATCAACAAAATACTGACATGTTGTCAAACAACCATGGACAATGATGAGACAAACTTGTGTAATTTGTCAAAACTAGTATTTCCTAGATAAAATATAATATTTTAGGACTTAACAAGCTCAATTATTATTTTTATAATAGACAAGAGTTACTTAAAAAGAATATTTGTAGATAAAGTTATAATTATAACAAACTTCAAATATAAAAGACCATGTAGAATATTCAATAACTGACATTGTGATGGTCATTAATGAGAAACTAGTCATAAATAAATTGTCTAAATTTATATATGAATCTCTATGATTTCCTCTTTATAAATAAAATAAGGTTCATTAAAGATAATATTGTTGATCAGGTAACAATGTAACTCGACCCGAGTCACAAAGAATTGCACATAATTATCCTATTCATTTATTTGAAGATAATTCAATTCTTTTACATCTTTCACCTAATAATTTTATTGGCTTGAGTACAAAGATAATTAAATAGGATAATAATATAAAAGCTAAAAATTAAGGATTGGCAAATTTACTAATTGTCAGGAGATCATCTATAACGCCATGATCTTTTGAAAACAAAGAGGAATAGAACACGAGCCATGTTCAATTTCAACACAGGGTGTGCTGCGCTGAGAAAAAAAGAGGGAGAGAACACGGACCATGTCCAATTTGGCGCAGATTGTGTTCCACCCAACATATGGACGATCGAGTTTAAATCTGATTTGGATAATAAAATTCAAATTCTACCCAAATCCTAGACAACTCTATATAAACCTCTAGGGCATGAAGATTAAGCCACCAATCCTTATTATTTTTCGTAGCCATCAAAAAGCCCCCCTCCTCTCTTCTCCTTTCTCTCATCTTCTTCTTCTCTCAAAGCCATAAGATAAGACAAATAAAATTTGTCTTTCGTTTCTCTTTCGTTCGTCTTTCGTTCGTGGCCTCACACCGAGGACACGTTTGTAGGAGAAGCAATGGAGAAGAATAGCACGAAGAAAGAACATGAGAAGGCCCAACACTATCATAGAGAACGAGAAGAGGAATTTAGGATTTTGAAGAAATGTATGTAAGGGGACCTTTAGAATTGGTAGGAGATTTAGATTTATCTCTCTACTAGTTTTTAATATTTCATCCATGAAATTAGAATATTAGTATTCCTCCCTATTTTTACATGAAATTTTATTGATTTTAAAGGTTAGAAAACTTAGATTTTTTTGAGGTAGGAATACCGCTACGATAATTGAAGTTTTTCGTATAAATTTTAATGATTTTCTGCACCCCAAAATAATAATGATGGAACAGAAAATACCATGAGCAAATGCAGACACGGATAGTGTCCTCCAGACCCGAGTCACGTCGATCCGCCAAGAGAGAATACCCTGTACCAACGCCGATGTGTCACCTTTGGACACGCACCATGTTTTGGTGGTGGATTAAATGGAAACCCTAATGCAGACCGTGTTCCATTGAACCAATCCGTGTTGAACCTAGGACACGAAAATGACCCGTTACCCAAACCGCACCCTATTCGAGAAAAAAACACTAGAAATTGGAGAAGTGGTCGAAAATGAACCATGTTAGAACATAACATGTACCATGCAGTTCATCCGAGAAAGAATATACGACCTTAGACAAAACAACCCGTGTTAAAATACAAAATGAACCGTGTCAACTAGGTCTGAGGAGACGAACCACATCGTCAGAATGCAAAATAGACCATGTTAGAATTGGAAATAGATTGCTTGGAGATGATGACCAACGCATCACGAACAATGGTTTGTGTCGAATATAGAAACAAACCGTGTGCGACAAGGCGATTGTAATGTTCGATGCATTCCAGAAAATGGACCATGTTGCATGATGACGTGACCCACTTTTCTAAAGGATGGTTGTGTATAATGTTAAGTTGATGTTATTATATGATTATTTATTTTATGCCTCTTAAATAGAGGCTTAAAAGATAATTTAAAGATTAAAGAAAATATTAAAATATTAACACAAGAAAGATACAAGATGAAAGTTGTGAGTCTTCATGTGCGCTAAGTGTCAAGGGAAAGTTAAAGGACTTACACCATATGAGAATCATGATGATGTGAAGCCACTGATGAAGATAAAATGAAAGTGTCATGATGTTCTCTTAAAAGATGAAGAACTCTTCACAAGATGAAAAAAACTAAGATGAAAAATCTTAAAAGATAGCTTCTAAGATGAAAGAAAGAAAGAAGAAAGAATGAAACAAAGAAAGTAAAAAAGAAATATGAAAGAAAGAAAGGCAAAGAAATAAATATGAACATAAAGAAAAGAATGTATAGTACAAATAGTTTTCTAAGTAAAAGAAAGATGCAAACTTAAATAATGTAATACTCAAAGGAAAGGAAACCAATCCAATATGATTGAATGAAGTGCCTTGATGTTTTTATGTATTTTCTTTATATATGCTTCTATGTGCAGATGCCTCAAGGTTATGGTAAGATTAAGTTACCTAGCATTTTATATTTTATTTTAATATTTTTTTTTCCTGTTGAGCCTTACATATTGAGGATTAACTCATGGGAGGTTGCTCTTCCCTCCATCTAAGTCCTACAAGCACTCAGACTATGCAATGACGATGGTGGCAAAACGACAATGATATTCATGACGACACAAGATAATTTCACATGGTTTGGACTAAGTCTAGTTAGATGTCAATCAATAGAGTTGTGACAAAAGTATTTGATTAATGTAATCTTAGTCCCTATTTATAATTAAGTCTTTCACAATGTAATTTTTTTAATTTATTTGGAGTTTTGCTATAATTTATTTCGTTTTGTTGACTATAAAAGAGTCAAATATCAAGTCAAAGAATGAAAGATTAGGCAAGAGTAATGTCTCCAAGAGTTGTTCGAATAAGCATTTGGAACGTGCTTTTGGAGGCGTTACAGTAAAGTATCATAGCCTAAAGAGAGACACATGTTAGCTATCTCTAAAGATGTAAAGGTCCATGCGCAATCGTCATGAACATTCGCAACACAATCAAGAAGAAGTTAAGTAAGATCTTATAGATGAGTAAGGTCTTATATGATCTATGAACGGTGGTAGGGATAATAAGTTTTCTCCCTAATTCCAAGTGAATGATTTCAATAGCAATGATAAGTGAAATTGAGTATTATTAAGGTTTAAGTGATCTTGATTGTCATAATCTTAGAAAAAGAGAATTGATGAATCTTATAGACATGTATCTATGATGGATTGGAATTAGGAGTTGTGGGGAAAAATATTTATGAATTATAAGAATATCAATGTTTGAGGAGTTTAAAGGTATCTTAAGAGTTATAACTGATTTTGATTATGGAGAAAGGCATTGGATTAATTTGATACATTTATGCCTCTATCAAGTCATTGGGTTAACTTGATATATTTATGTCTCTATCAAGGATTGGAACTAGGACTTGTTGTCCATATCGATGTTATAATTCTAGGAAGGAAAATCTCTGAGGTTTAATTTATAGGATGAAACATGGATGTGAAAAGTTATGATTGAGATATTGATTATGTCAAAGAGTAATATAACTTATGTCTTAAGGAGGTTATCCAAAATGTGAATCAAGTTAGATTATTTTAAGGTATAAAGGATTATTAGGATGATATTCGAAGACAAATGAAAAAAAAGTGTATAAAAAGCATATTGATATCACAATTTTGAAATATCAAAATATCGATTAAAAGTTAAATTGTATTGTTGTAACATTTTAAAGCGATTGGACGATTATGAGTTTCAAGATTTCATATGAAGAGCTTAGAAGAATATATTTTCAAGGAAATACTAGAATTATCGAGATCAAATGCATGCCACTGGTTTATATATCATATGAATAATAATGAAGGGTGATATTTTGAGAAGCTATCAAGGACAAAAGAAAAGAGAGGCTATGTATCAAGTTGAATTTTGGAAGTTGATGAATAAATGATATTGATGTTATAGTTCTTAATGGTTACAATAATGAATGAGGTTTCAGAAGCATGATTTAAAATTTTCGAGGATCAAACATATGGATATAGATTTTGAAAGTTTTATATCTAAAGTTTAGGAATATCACTTTAAAAGATTTTTTTAGAAAATTAATGATGATTAAGTGATGGATTTCTAATGGGCCATGTATAAATTGGGATTTTAATTGTGTACTCAAGCGACTTCAAATATGACTAGGTTAAGGAGGAATTTAATATTTTCCCTTCACAAATAGCCAAGATCAGTCAAGCTTGGTTTTCTATGTGACCATTAGTGTTGAAGTGCTATAAAGAAATAGCCAAATGTGATCCGGAGTAGGATCCACAATAATGAATGGAAGAAAAAAAAATTGAGAATGCCTTAACCAATTAAAAGGCTAAGACTAATATTGAGCATACGTAGAATTTCTCCTTAAGTACGAATTAAGACTACTCTTGATCCATATGATAGAATCTCCATGTCCGAAGTACATGATGTGAAAAGACATATTAGGGTGAGTAGAATGTGGTGATATTTGAATGATTGGTCACTTACCTATGAGCAGTTATGCCTAATGAAGGGAAGATAAACCTTATCCAAATCTTATCACTCTTGTGCTAATTTGTGTTTGGTTGGACCCTCTTATGAAAACACAAAGAATGATATATGGATAGATAAAGTTATAGGTAGGGTCAAGGAGTACCCAAGGTCAGGTGTAAGGAAAGAAAAAAAAAATCATGATTACATAAGATCAACAATTTTCAAGCTTACGGAATTGTAGATTTTGATATCATGTGTGATATATGAATGAAGAATTCATGAAGCCTTTGACATAGGATTTGAATTTATTTCTTATGGAACTATACATGAATAATGTGACCAGCAGAACGAACCATTGTCATGTTGTCCTAAATAGCTTAGTGGTAGAATTGCAAAAAATATAAGATTATTAGGGATCCAATTATGATACAATATTTGAGGAGTATATATAAGTATGGATCTTCGTTGAAGTGAAATTGGAACTAGTGGAATTGAAAGATATGAATGTCTTATCCTTTAGTTGTCGTTATGCCAAAATAATGTTAGTATTGTTGAAAAATTCTTTGATCATGGATTTTAAGAGGGAAAAATGATAATGAGATTTCATAAGTGAGTTAGAGTTCTTCATGGTATTAGTGCTAGGATCTCAAGTAAAGTGCAAAGTTTAATTATTTTCATTGGAAGATGACTTATAGTACAATCAAGTAAGATGATCTTAAGAGTTTATGAAGTCATGATAAATAAGGAAGTCTCTTTGGATTTTTTAGTATAGGTCTAAGAAAGGCTAAGGCATAATATGTGAGATGTTATATCAGAAATTTGATGACTAATTCGTCACACATGATTATGATCAATAGGTAGATCTATATAATTAATGATTATACGCTGGAAATATATTGGTGTCAGCTACTATATAAGTATTTTATATATTAAAAATATGCACAAATATCATAGTATCAATATCTTTTGGCATGACCAATATAACTTAGGATCATGTTCAGGATGTGAACACAAATATGTAAAAATGTGGAAAGTGCATAATGATTCATACAAGGATGATTAAGATATTGGATCCATGTGAGAAGATCGAAAAGACTATGAAAAATTTTTAGAAAAGCATGTACGTCTATGGATGACAAATACTCAAGATATGAACAAAAGTTGAATAGAGTTATGGAGTTATGGGTGGATGATATGGATAGGAGTAGAAATATAAGAAAATATTGATTTCGAAATGACATATGTATATAAATTTATTAAAGGAGGATATTAATTACCTAAACTTCATAAGAACATTATGTATATACGGACTTAAAGTGAGGTAAGGGAAGATGATGTTCAAGATCTGGGTGAACATTAAACCCTTATTCAAAGATAAGTAAGAATTATCATGTTATCACATAAGAAATGATTATGTATCATCTCTTTGGAGACATCCAAAAAAATTAGAATTGATTGTAAAAAAATAGAAATGATGAAAGATTTAGCTTTAAAGAATCAAGATTTTTCATATGAGAAATTTGATAAGAATTGTTACAATGTTGTCCCAATGAATGGAATAACTTGATTCATAAGGAGGTTATTCAAAGATAGTACAAAATAAAAAAGCTTCAAGGATGAATTGACTATAAGTTATCTTTTGAAAGGAGTAGTTAGAAAAAAGTTATTGAGGTTATAATTTTTAGATGATTGATTGATTGAGAATTGGAGTTTTATGATTGCAAATATTTCAAAAAAATTCATATGAAGAATTTAGGTGAATACATTCTCTTTGAAGGCATTATGATTTTGAAATTATTGTTAACTTATATTGAGCTTATGAGTTATGACTATGATCATGAGTGCAATGTATAATAATAACGATTGAGTTATCATCAATGAAAGAGGAACAAAAAAAAGAGGGTTAGACAAAAGTATCTGGATTGTTTGGATAAATAGTTATCAAAGATGTGATCATATGATGGTTAGAATCTAATGAGGAGGCATATAGGATGAATATTGTGACCCTAGTCATATGATTAAAGAATCATTCGATTATCTTGATATTGATGGATTATGTTGGAAGATAGAAGACAAATATGAACGATTAGGCAAGTCTAGATGTCATGCCTAAATTCGAGAATGAATTTATTTTCTAAGAAGGTTATGATGTAATGCTGAAAAAAAAAGAGGAATAGAACACATACCATGTTGAGTTTAAACACGGGTCTTGTTGCGCTGACGGAGAAAAAAAGAAAGAGGGACAACATTGACCATATCCAATTCGGACACGAGCGTGTTCCCCACCCAATATACGGGACAAAGTTTAAATCTCATTTTGAAGATTAAATTTAATTTCTTTCAAACTCTACCCAAACCCTACACTACCCTATATAAACCTTTGGGGCATGAAGATTAAGTCACCAAGATTCATTATTTTTTCTAGCCATTAGAGAGCCACCCCACCTCTCTTCTCTTACTCTTTCTCCCCTCTTCTTCTTTCCTCAAGGCCATAAGGTAAGACAAATAAAATAAAATTTGTCTTTTTTTCATTTTCTTTCATGGCCCCACACCGAGAAGACGTATGTAGGAGAAGCAACGACGAAGAATAGCATGGAGGAAGAACGTGAGGAGGCCTAACACTATCGCAGAGAACGAGAAGAGGAATTTAGTATCATCAAGAAATGTATGTAATGGGATCCTTAAGGTTGTAGGAGATTTAGATTTATACCACTACTAGTTTTTAATATTTTATCCATGAGATTAGAAGAATAATATTGCTCCCTATTTTTACATGAAAGTCCCCCCTGTGATAATTGAAGTTTTTTGTATAAGTTTTGATAATTTTTTGCATCCTACAATAATATTAAAATAATGACGATGGAAGAAAACATCTTGAGCAGACGGTCGACATGAACTGCGTCCCCTGAACGCAGGCCGCATAGATCCACCTGAGTGAACACACCACACCAATGTGGGTCGTGTCACCTTTGGACACAAACCGTGTTTGATGGCGGATTAAATGTAAACACTAATGCAGACTATTTTCCACTGAACTTGACTGTGTTGAACCTAGGACACAGACAATGACTCATCACCTGAACCACGCCTCTTCGAAAATAGAAAACGCTAGAAAAGTTGGAGAAGTGATCGGAAAAAGATTGTGTCGGAACATAACCCGGACCATGTAGATCATCAAGGAAAGAAAATATAGCCCTAGACAAACAGTTTGTGTTAAAATATAAGATGGATCATGTCAACTAAGTTGAGGCCACGTCAGCAGAATGGAACACTTTAGAACGTAAAATGGGTTGTGTTGGAAACAAAAGTAGACCGTGTGGAGATGATGACCAGCACATCACAAAGAACAGACCATGTCGAATGTGGAAACAGACCACGTTGGACTAAAATGGAATGTGAGCGACGAGGCGATAGTAACGTCCGATGCATGCTTGAAAATGAGCCATGTTGCACCACACAGACCATTTTTCCAAAGGATGATAGTTTATAATGTTAAATTGATGTGATTATATGATGATGTTATTCTATGCCTATTAAATAGAGGTTTAAAAGATAATTTAAAGTTTAAAGAAAAGATCAGAATATTAAAATAACCAAGATAAAAGACAAAAGTTGTGAGTCTTCATGTGCACTGATTGTTAAGGGGGAAAAAGAATGAAAGCTAAAGGTGGAGACAGGGGTATAACAAGGCAACACAATAAAATTCCATGGTGGTGAAGACAAAATACTTAGTCATTATTCTTGTTGTACAAACCTCTCCACCTTATGTAATGAATTTAAGGCTTTCACTATATGGGAATGTCCGCCCACAATATAGGATGGTTATAGTGATGTACAATCATTAATAATCTTACAAGAAAGCGTTATGATGTTTCGTTAAAAGATGAAGAGCTATTTATAAGATGAAAGAAGTTAAAGATAACTTCTACGATGAAAGAAAGAAAGTCAAAGAAGAAAGATGAAACAAAGAAAGACGGAGAAATAAAGAAAATAAAGTATAGAACAAATATCGTTCTAAGTAAAAGAAAAATGCAAAGTTAAAGAATGTAATGCTGGAAGAAAAGTAAACCAATCCAATATGATTGAATGAAGATGCCTTGATATTTTTACGTATATTTTTTATATATTCTTTTATGTGCATATGCCTCAAGATTATGATAAGGTTGAGTTATCTAGCACAGTGTATTTTATTTTATTATTTTACCTTATTGAGCCTGACATACTAGGCATTAGCTCAACGACAGGTTGTCTTCCTCTACATCTGGGTCCTATAGGTAATCAAGACTATTCAATATAGATCGTAGCATGGACGGTGAAGATGTTCATGACAACACAAGATGATTGCATATGATTTAGACTAGGTCTAGTTAGATGTCAATAAATAGTTGTGTCAAAGTATTTGATTAGTGTAACCTTAGTCCTTGTTTATAATTAAGTCTTATGAAAGTAATTAAGGTTTTATAATTTATTTGAATTTCTGCACACGTATATGTTTTGTTGACTATAAAAGATTTTTTGGAGTTTGGAGTGCACTTTTGGGGGCGTGTTACATTGGAGGGGGTGGGGGGCAATGAAACTACACATTTTTGCGCTAGTGTTTTATTGTACAATCCTCCTCCTTCGTGCAACATAAAGGGTTCCACCAAAAAGGAGAATCCTTGAGTGTGTCATAATTTGATCTGTTGATTATTGTACATGAAAATACCTTAATGCTTTCTAAATAAATGAAGAGTTCTTCCAAGGACAACAAACATCAAAGATGGAAAGAGTTGAAAGGCTACTCCCAACTAAGACATTGTGTTTATATAAAATATGTAATGCAATATATTGTAATCAAAGTAGTGTGATAGTTGAAAATGAAGCAAGGTAACAAATCACAAAGTAAAGCAAAATATTGTATAATTGGTATTGGTTATTGTTTATTGTTTATGCATGATTTATTCTATTATGAATTTCGTACTCAAATGCTTACGTACTAGGCATCATAACTCATGAGAGATTATCTTCCATGTATTTGGATTTTACATGTAGTTGTTGAATTGCACATGGCATAGAGTCTCTAACTATCATTCTTTTATAACAGTGAAGTTGTATTAGTTACTTTCTATTGATATTAATTTTATCTTAGAAACTCATGTAATTTTTGGTTATTAGGATTTCACACTTATATAAGTTAAAGTTTATCTTATTTTATCTTATTACTTTATGTCTTCGTTCTGCAATTTTATTTATAGTCGAAATCAAAGTAGCACTTAAGTTCGGTAGCCTCTACAAGAGTGTATAATTAATGCATAAGTGTATTTTTCGACGTTACAAAAGGTATCTTAGTCTAAAGTCAAAACTCTCTTGATGTTTCACTATCTAAAGTCTCATGTGCAAAGCATCATGAGCAATAACCACTTCATAGAGAAAATGTTAAGTAAGATCTTATAATGTCTAAGGTCAAATATTTAAAATAGGTACTAATCATAAATATGTGATTTATATATGTTTGATAGGATACTAAGTTTACTTCCTAATTTTAATTATGAATTATCTCACTATCAACATTTGGTGTATTTGAAAGATTACGTAATATCAATTTCTAAGGTTTTATATAGTCTTCATTATTTTGATCCATGAGAAGGAATTATGATGAATTTTGTGTACATGTCTATGTTAAGAATTTCAACTAGGACTGATTATCAAGAAACTGATGAAATATTATGAAGAATTTCAACTAGGTTTAATTATGATTGAAACTATCGTTATGCTGTCCAAAAATGGTTTTCTTAAAAAGATTATCCAAAAAATAAACAAAAATGAGTAAATCATTATAGTTGTGGTTATTTCAAACAATCGAAAGCAACATCAGAATGAGTAGAGTGGGAAAAGGATATTGTGTTTATAACTTTTGATGATCAAACTATTGAATGAGAGTTGGATGAATAGTTATTAAAGATATTTTATCCGATGATTAAAATATAATGATGATGCATATATGTTGACACTCAAATACAAGTCGTATCATGAGAGTTCTTGGCACGATTAAAAATTATTGGAATATTTTTCTAATGATAAATCATATTGGGAGATAAAAGTCATATTTGAACCTTTTGACAATGACAAGTATTGATGTCATGCCAAAACTTGATGATGAATTTATTTTTAAGGAAGCTATAATCTAATACTCGAGATCTCCAAAAACAAATAAATAAAACAAAATAAGATTTGAGTAGGATAATAATTGGAAAAAGATAAGAAGAATAGATATGATAGAAATATGAGAAAGAAAAGAATAATAATTAGGAAAAAAAGTAAGATTATAATTTTTATCCCAAATGTAATCCTAATCATCCAAAGAGTTATAATTTCACCCAAACTCGAACTACAACTTTCACAATCTTTTTCTTTCATCCTCTCTCCTTCTCTTGTGATTCGCGGACAGGTCGAGGGTCTAGGATCGTGCAAAAAGTTCAAAAGAAGATTAGAAGGAAATAACGGGTTCAACAAGAAAGAGAAGTAGGTGAGTTATATTGGATCCATTTTGGATATGAATTTTAGATTAAGGCATGCTAAGATGTTGTATGATTGGATTCATATTTTCTATAATGTGGTATGGAATTTGTTGCATTGTTAATAAACGTTTTTAAGAAAGATTTTGCCAACCTTTTTTGTCCAAAATTTGTGGTTGTTGTTCTTAAAGAATTTCAAATATATTTTTGTCATCCAAAAAATATGAAAAAAATTAGAAAGATAACATTTAAAGTGTATTTTTAGTAAAATAAATATTTAACTCAATCGGTCATAGATAAGAAGTTATTGATAAAATACTGACATGTTGTCAAGCTACCTCGAATAACAACTTGATAGATTTGTAAAATCTATCAAAAAATAGTTTTTACCAGATAAAAATACTTTTCTAATACTAAATAGGCTCAATAATTATCTTTCTAAGTTAACTGGAATTACTTAAAAAATATATGTAGATAAAATTATAACTATAACAAGCTTCAATTATAGAATACCATGCAAAAAATTCAATAATTAACATTGTGATGGTTATTGAAGATAAACCAGTAATAATCAATGTAAATCGACCTAAGACACAAAGTGTGCAATTCCATAATTGCTCTAATTGTTTATTTGATTATTTGATTTATGTACATCTTTCTATTGGTAATTCTAATGATTAAAGTACAAAGATAATTAAATATGCTAACAAGATAAAAGTCGATCACTAGATCATCACATCATATCATATTGTATCACATCGCATTCGAGGGCAAATAGTGACATAGTGTAGCTGTGGAGATAGTGAAACTACAAGTAAAGAGGTTCAACTAAACGGATGCAATCCTGATCTAAAAGAGGAATGTATCATAACTTGATTCATTATTAACAATTGTACATGAAAATACATTGGCACTTCCTAAATAAATGTAGATTTCTTCATAAGACAACAAGTATAAAAGCATGGAAGAAGTAGAAAAGCTACTCTCAATCAAAGCATCGTTTCTATATAAAAAATGTAGTGCAACACAGTAAAATCAAAGTAGTTTCATAGTTGAAAGTAAAATAATGTAAGCCATCACAAACCAAAGCAAAGTATTGTGTCATTAGTTATTAATATTTATGCATATAATTTTTTTACAATTGTTGATTATCTTGTGTTGTGCATCATAGCTTATGGAAGAATTATTTTATCTCTATTTGAATCCTACAAATAATTGATCATGTTAGATGATAATGATGGCATGTGCAATGGTTGATGTTTGAGATGATGTTAAATTGCATATGGTGTATAACCTCTAGTTATCATTATTTTATAATAGTGAAATTGTATTAGTTACTTCTCAATGATATTAATTTTATTTTAGAGACATAATACTTGGTTATTACACTGACAAGTTAAAGTTTATCTTATTTCAATTTTTTATGTTGGTTTCTATTTCTGCAAATTTTATTTTTCAAATTCAAAATAGCACTTAGGGTTGTTTTGGAGTTTTGTAATTTTTTTGACATTTTAAAATGTTATATTAAGACACAATAGTTTTTTCGACGTACAAAAACTTTTAAGTTGTTAGATCATATTTCTAAATATGTTGTAACTATATAAGAAATAGAAGAGAGAAAGGAAAGAAAAATTATGGAGGTAAGAGTAGATAATTATTTTATGACGTTTTCCGCATAATACATTGTATTTTCATTCGATACAAATTAGTGTCAAATACCTATTTGTAAAATAATTTATTCACCAAAAATATTATGATTCAATGACTAAATACTTTAAAGTTTCGAAGCATCCAAACGGATCCTTAAGCTTGGTAACTTGTTCATAAATAACTGTATCTTTTAGAGCATTAGAGTATCCATTTGCAACTTAGACTGTGTTTGACAAATAAAAAAAAATAGAGTTCAAATTAAAGTTTAGAGGTTTGACTTGGTCAAACCACTATCTTTTTATAATAAAGTATTTAATAAATTATTTTATATGTTACCGGTTAAATATTGAGTGGTAGGCTAACTTTTATACTCAATTTACTCTTCTTTTTTTATTAGAATTTTTATTAGTGTTTGAGCTATGCATATAACCATAAATACTTGTTAACTTTTAAATATTATTCATTAGTACATATAATTTTTTTTAATTTAAACTTTTTATTTATGCATGCATATTTAGTTAAAAAAATTCCAAATTAATTATCATAAATCACATAAAAAAGTTTTTAGAAAGTACATAATATTATAAATTAAATTATTTATCATGTTAAATTTTTAAGCCTATTTACATCATTTTATAATTATTAATTAATTTCACCATCATATTTATCAATTATTTTTTATTATTACTTTAACGAACTGCTAAATAATAATTACTAATAATTAATCGTTATCCGCTAAATAAATTTTTATCCATTTTTAAATTGTTATCCGCTTATTAATCCATTATTAATGTCAAACACAACTTACAATACCGTCGATTCAATTTAGTCTCACAAAATTTGAGTCTTTAATTTGATGTGGGCCAAGTTTCTAATAGTAAAACATAAGTTACGACTTGGATACATTTCGGGTTGTCACCATGTCTGTAACTCTAAAATCAACAACATATGTTACTTACTTAGGGTAATCATGTTAAAAATAAAAATGAAGAAATTGAGAGTAAAATGATGTAGATATAAATTTAAATAAACATTAAAGGGAGATAGAGATGAGAAATAAAGATATGGAACTATTTTTTTTATCAAAATCTCAAATTATAAATCAGATAAAAAATTATAAGAAATCATTTGTTTTGTAAACTTAATTCGATGACTTTGTAAGTGTATGTATACTCAAGGATTATTGGATTAACTCCTGGCATTGCTCTCAAGTATTTAATTTCAACAACAATATTAATGGCCTTCCATCACTTTAATATAGGATTTGGTGGACTCCTAAATAGTTTTCGCTTTAAACTAATTAAGAAGGGGCGACACATAAAAATATGTCCTCTCTCTCTCTCTCTCTCTCTCTCTCTCTCTCTCTCTCTCTCTCTAACACGCCAAAAGCAAGCCGGAGGAGATCCTGGGTACGCTTGGCACTTTGGCATGTGAATGTGGTGGTGATCACTGATCATTGTTATGCAAATTGTGAGACACACTGATCTCACTCATATAAAAGTTTCGTTACATAAAGTTCATTAGCATCTCTTTATAATAATAATAATAATAATAATAATAATAATAATAATAATAATAATAATAATAATAATAATAATAATAATAATAATAATAATGTATACAATGTGATCATTTAACGCCTCCTGAATCGATGCCTAAGTTGACCTTGGAGTTCCATGCATTAAGGGCTACAAGACAATGCCACAAAGAAAGATGCAAAAATAAATAAATAAACAAAAGAAAAAAGTTCAAAGTAGGCTCTGTTTCTATGATCACCATCACCACTTTCACTCCATCCATCTATCTACTGATCTGCACAGACGTCCCAAGTCTTGTCATCAAATCTTCCCTTCAGACTTCAGAGATTACAACGTATATCACCCCCACCAACCAACCCCTCTCTCTCTCTCCTCCCTCAATATTTTTTCTCTGAAAGAAGACAGAGAAACTATTCCTTTCTCTCTCCTTCACTGTTGTTGCTGGCTGCTGTCAGCTTTTTCTTCACGAAAGCTGTGCCTATGGGAGCGAGAAACGTAAACGATGACTCAAGTAACATTAAATACAAGTCCATGCCTTCAAACGTATAACATTTATCTGTCCCCAGCAGCAGCAGGGCCAGTGCTGCAACAAAATGCCTGGAAATGGAACTCTGTCACATTTTTTTTTCTTCTTTTCTTTCTTTCTTTTCAAATTTAGTACTTGAGGCATCATCGCCTGGTGCAAAAGAATCATGTAAGGCTCATATAAAAAATTATTTCGCTTTAAATGTGAGTTGTGATTATTAGTCCATGATTATAGGGCAGGGTTTAAGGTTTTTGGACATGATAGGGGGGTTTAGATTACCGAGGCAGGATTGCATGTATTTATTGGCATCACTACCTTATCACTAAACCTATACTTACTTGTAACATAGCCACATACTTGATCCAAACGTGTCCTAAAATATTAAAAAATGATATACACATTATGCTGTGCTGATTAGAATACTCCGATGTGGTTTAACTAACATGACATTTTTAGCACATTATGTGATAATTCTGACTTATACATTAGATTTACATGGTGTTTATTATATTAATTATTTATAAATGAGTTTGGGCACCCTACTGCCTATTTAAACATGTAGCACTGATAGATTAGCTTCTAAGAAAAATAATTCTAAAAAGATTAAGATTATAAAAATGAAAAAAAAATCATTGGCAAGATTAAAATTGTGAAAATCATTTTAACACATTATGATTTTACCTCTAATAGTTAACTTTTAATACAATAATAAAAGATAAGTCGTGCAGTTTTGTCTACTTAAATAGGTACTACATTTCTTAAATTCTTTATAAATAAGACAACTAATCCTTAGTTAGAGGAGAAAGTGGTTTAGGTTGAATGATTTTTAGACGAAAAAAGTTAGTATATTCCCATTTCCTTCTCTCATTGTGGCACTTTTTAGAACATCTGATATGCAAAGAACATTAGCCACTGAACTCATACATAGTCGGGGTCATTGAATTCGTTGGGTCCTCGTGGCCAACATTTGCCTTGCCCCTTACCTCCCCTCCAGCTTCATCATTCATCAAACCTAGTCCATCTCTTGTCTTCCTTTCTTGCGCTAGATCGTTTGGAATGGAAAACAAACACCTTTCACCCTTTGCAAGGATAGAGTGAGCCTCTAATATCTTTTTTTTTATGAGAATATCACTTATCTATTAGTCAAAATTCCATGTGAGTCCAGATACAAAATGTCCCGAAGGCCCGGAGGGGGACCGTCCTCCCAAAACATGCTAGTCTGTGATGCTCTACCTAGATTTGCAAGATAATCTGCTGCCTGATTGGCTTGTCTATAACAATGATTACAAGAGAAGTAAGCAAAAGATTTCACTAGGTATTAGATTTCACTGATGATGCTCCAAAGGCGCCATGGAATTCTCATGTTGTTGTTAATAAGCTGCACCAATGTCTCTGAATCCGACTCTAAGACCACCTCCTGGATCCCCTTGTCTATGCACCTCTTGATGCCTTGTAGCGCGCCCCAAGCCTCTGCTTCGAGTACCGAGTAGGCATTGTATCTGAGGGCCCCTGCAATAATAAATCTACAAGTATTAGTTCGGGCGATAAAACCCGCCCCACCCGCCTCACCCGCCCTTGTGAAAGAGCCATCCGAGTTTAATTTCACTCGGGTTAG
>LTAE01002061.1:20931-47538 GCA_001647135.1 Pontederia paniculata | reverse complement strand
AACCACCCCGTGGCGTGTGAAGAGCATTTTTGAAGACATAAGGCAGTTGATCCCTTTTTTTGTTAACTTTACATGTAAGCACATTAATCGTAAAGCAAACGCAGCGGCAAATTACTTAGCGTCTTTTGGTCGGCAATCGCACGGCGATGGCGATCTTTTTTGGGAGGATGTCCCTCCTCCGGGCATTCTTAATATCTTGTACTCAGACTCTTTACAATTTGTCAATTAATCTACTCTTATTTCCTTTAAAAAAAAAAAAAAAAAGAAATAGATTTGAGTGGGTCGTAACAGTGTTTTCTGATGATTAGTTGTATTATATGTGTTATATATGCAACGCGGAGCACATATACAGGGTTCAGGAACACCTGATCTTATGTCATCTAAGGGAGCTTCCTTTGAACGTTTCTTAGAAATTTACAGAATACTTGTGGAGGTGACACTTGCATTTGCCTATTCCTAATGAAAAAAAGAAAAAAAAAACCAGAAACTGATCGATCCGACTGAATTTTCAATATCAGAAGAAGTGCAAGCAAAATAATTTGAAGCTGGTTTCATGCAGTATGCTGTCTTAAATTTTAATTTAGTGATAAATTCATTTGAGCTCTTTGTACATCATAATCTTTCAAATAATTGGGGTGGCAAAATCATCCGTCTCATACTATGTAGAGCTTCATCTAATTTTGAAATATATGGCTAGCAAAAATGATTCATATGTGTGCGTGTTAGATATAACTAGCGTTGCCTAGGAAAAAATCTGGTTTTCAGATATGAGGTATAAGATGATAAATGGAGAAAGAGGCAAAGAATTATTGCAGGAGAAAGATACAAAGCACAGTTCAAACATATATATATTTGTTATGTATGCTCAGTAATTAAATAAAGTGCATGCTTTCGTTGCTAATCAATTAAAAACAGTATCCTTTGACCAATCCTCTCTCTCGATCTCGATCTCGAGAAGAGAGAGAAGATGCTAGTCATTATCCAATCATATTACATTTTAACTTGACCCAAAGGAAGACACATAAAAAGAAAACATAATAAAGCGCCTTACATGAATAAATTAGAGGGAGAAGGTAAAAAAGTAAATCAATAAGCTTGTGCAACCTGGAAAGAACATCAAGAACTAGCTAGAGAAGGTAATACAATACAAATACCAAGTAATCAAGATACTTTTCCTATAGGCTAACTAAGTCATTAATGTTTCCATCCACTCTCCACTGCCCATGGATTTGTATATCCCTTTCCATTGTCATTTCAGAAAAGGATATAATTTATACCAGCTAGGGTCCATCAAGTTTTTTTTTTATCATCCTGAATTCATATGAATTCTGAATATGCAGAAACCATGATATATGCTTCAGCAAAACAAGGAGACTATCATCTATCTCTGATATGTCCTTCCAGCATCTCGAGTTGTTTTTTTAAGTGTATCAAATATATAATTGCCAAAAAGCCATGGCAAGAACTTTTTTTCATATAAACTTAATTACTCTTTCTTCAAGTAATTTGAAGGTCATTAGTGACTACTTCTTCCTATTATGATCTTTACAAATAGCATGAAATTAACCTTACTAATATGCATATATGTATATATGATGTATAAAGAAAAATGACTATAAGTAGTAAAACAACTAAGATCTTATCATCTTCAGTACCAATACTGTAGAAAAAGCATATCATGAATCAAAATTTCATCCACTGATTAGTAAAAAATCATTAAGGTACATCAATATGTAGCTCACAAACATTCACCAGCAAACTAAAGGAAGATGCAAGATCTGAGATTAATTTATAGCTATAGATATATGATATGATCAGCATGCTTCATTCCTTCTGTCTATAGCTAATTAACACCTTAATGGCATCAGATGCAAGGTTTTATACAACTATGATCAGGAAAAAAAGCTATTAGAACCTTCTTGATGCATAGGGATTATTCCTTTCTATTGCATCAAGCATCAATTGACTACTGCCTGAAGACTGGTTCTTGTGCTGCTCACCTGTGAAATCATCCCTACCATCCAAGCTGCTACCTGCAGCCTTGCCGCTGGCAGCTCGATCCCCTTCCATCTCGCGATACTTCTGCAGGTACCGCCTCATCGGCTCGACATAGTCGTCGAAGCCCAGGGTGTTGAGAGCCCAGCATATGTCATCTCCGTTCACTGTCTTGCGCTTCTCCTTGTGGCACTTGTCGGAGGCCTCGCCGGTGACGAAGCTGATGAATTCCGACACGCACTCCTGCATCGTCTCCTTGGCTTCCTTGGAGATCTTCGCGTTAGGGGGAAGGATTTGCTTCATGATCCTTCCGACGTTGGCGATCGGCAGCAGCCGTTCTTGCTCTTTGATGCCACCATCAGCAATACCTGAGGCTGTGTTGGAGCTCCCCGGGGCTGCATAATTATTGTGGCGGCCATCAGAATCTGGGCTGCTCCCTGTGTTATCTGCCATGTCTAAGGTCAAACTCAGTGCAAAGCTCCTTTGAAATGTAGACACGTCGCACTCTCACCTTGATTCTTTGAACTCACATATCTATATAGATATGTTTATGTTAGAAGAGTATCTATTAAATTATCATACGTACGTACCATATATATTAGTTTAACTGTATACATACGAAGGTGTAAAAAAGGACATCCATGTATGTGTCATACCCTTGAGCTCAGCAAGCATAAGTAATGCAATTGTCTTCAGTCACTGTGTTTGTTCTTTTGTTTTGTGTGGAGATCAGTGAGAAATTAGCTAGAAAGTTTTTGCGAGTCTCACAGTATCACACAACTATTCAATTGCCTGCTTTGGCTGTCAGCCATGTCTCAGCTTGGATAGGTGGTGGATTACATTCGATTTCCATGCATGGATCAAGCAACATACTTGATGTGCCTTGAGGATGCAGACAAAGCAACACAGTGAGTTGTGCAAATATAACACTGATGTTGATACCCCACTAGACCTTCATCATACAATTAGGTTTGGAATGGTCCCCCAAATTTTTCCATCTTCAATTTGTTCCGCGCATTGATAATTGTACGATACGAAGAGATCGATCACATGTGCATGTGCTGCTTTAGATCTTTAGTACTCTCCATTAAAGAACATTTAAAGATCTAACACTGCAGTACTAAGGAGGTGGATCATCTTAAACTATACAGAAATCCAGTCTTACATTAATGTTATATACAGCTATCAAGAGGAAGATTAACCAGCAAAAGTAATTGGCAGTCTAGTTCTCGGGCTAGTGCAATTTAGATGACTAGTCTCCTATATCTACAATCCAAAATGAGATGCAAGCCTGAATGGAAGGTGAATCTACAGTACACGGTTTGTCAGACAAAAGATGACAATTATAATAATTTGAAGCTGGAAGAGGAGCAAATTCAAGATGCCTATGGAATTAGTCTGTTTAGCCTCATGCTCATTAGAAATATTTAAATGACACCTTATTCAATGGTGCAGAATTAGCCACCTAAACATTAATGTATTTGGTACTGGTGTAACAATTTATAAGTGCATGGCAACGAGTGCCCCACATACAGACATGCCATATAGTTCCTCAAGTATGAGAAAATTGTGGAACAGAATCCACAGGTCGATGAAGGATATATGAAGAAGTGAAAAAGACAGATCACTAAAGATGGAGGAAACTACCACACAATGCAGACACTATTTGAACTAATAATTGGTATGCTCCACTCTTGGACTGCAATGAAGAAAGGAATGCATCATATTCTTTTGTGTTGAATGATAGGTTTAGATCCCTTTCACAGATGCATGTCTCGAGCTTTATGTCCTGATCTACTGAATAATTATCTGAGTTAAGATTAATGCAAATTTTAGCTTCGAATAATCTAACAATGAAGTAAACATCATCATCTTATAGTTGACCAGTTACATAATAATTAAAGTTCAGTTAAGATAACCCTATCACCAAATCACAGGGAATAGAAGCATCTTGAAGGATTACCGGATCTGATCAAGATTTCTAGCTAGCTATTCCTTTAAAGTATCTTTGGTAGATTAAAATGCATGTGATGACAAAATCTAGGACTCCATGCAACTTGCTTTCCAGCCGTCACAGTGCTACGAGATGTTGGAGGTGTTGGTGGCCTTTGGTTCAAGAATCACTTTGCTCAGGTTCTCAACACCACTTTGTTTTGCTTTGCTTTGATAAGAAGTAATTTTACCTGTCTCAATTTGATTGGAAGAAGCAAGAAAGAAAGAAATAATGTGCACTGACCAAAGCATACAGCTTATAAACTTGTAGCCTTTTTGGTTTTGGACCACATGCAATTTTGTCCCCCCAATTGGAACTTGTTTCTTCCACCATAGAACACTTTTAAAACATATTTACTTGGCCCTTCAAGATTGGTTCAAGACATTTGATTGTAAATATAATTTTATAATTCATTATGCTTTTACATTAACTTGCTGAATTAGTAGTAACTTGCTAAACTCAAGGATAAAAGAATTGGCCACTTTGCATGCCCCAAGAAAATAAGATAGATATATGAACCATATTACTTCTCCCATATGTCAAGGAGTTAATTGGGGGGAAAGCAACCAATCATACTCAGACTTCTGCCCTTGATCCAAGTGTCAACCCTTTTGGCCTTGGATTCCGCAGACTCGAATAAGGAAAGCGAGAGAGAAAGAGAGAGAGACTAATGGAATATTACAATTTGTTGTTCTAGTGTTTGGAAATAAAATTGTGTGGTTATCCTGATTTTAATAAATAGTTTAATTTGATAGATTAATTTTAATTTTATTTAGATGAGTTAAAATGTAATGATTATAAATATATTTTAGGAATATTTGGATAAAAAATTATAACAAAAAATATAAAATATATTTTTAATAAAGATAAAATTTTATTGAATTTAAAAATTATAATCAACAATGTAACATTAATCTTACGAATTAATATTTTTGTAAAATATATTGACTAAAATTATTAAAAAATAAGTAATATAAAATTAATCTCATAAACTAATATTTTCATAAAAAAAATTTGTTTAAATAATTAATAATTATACTAATAAATAATGGAATATTATAAATTAAAACTGAAATAGTGATTAATTTTTTACAAAATAAATCTAGATAATAGAAAATTATTCCCATGAATAATTAATTAAATGATTTATGAAATATACTTTAATCTCATATTTAAATTAATAAAAAATTGTCATAAATATAATTTAAAATATTAATTAAAAATATAATGGGATAATTAACAGTTTTATAATTATATTATTAAGTTATTATAAAATTAAATTTTATTATTTAAAATAAAAAGTTGAGTAAAGAAACAATCATTGTAACATAAAAATGAAAAAAAAATTGCAACGTCAAAATAAAAAGAATTGTTTGAACGCCAAAATAAAAAAAATTGCAACAACAATGAATGTTCCTGCTTTTCGAAAAAATCGATGATTAAAACCTCGAATTACGTGACCTAAGATTTTTTTAATCGAATTATATGCCTAATTTTTTTAAACGTCATGTCGTTTGAAGAATCAAGTGGAACCCGAGTGGAATCCTAGTCAGGTTTCACTGTGGTTCCACGTCCAAATACACCCTTGCAATATTTGAGTTTGTTCCATTTGTATTTTTCATCTTGGCCCTAAACGTTTCCTGAAGAGGTCGAAGGAAACGTGTGCATTACTTCTTTTTATTTTTTGTTCAACTTCCTCTTGTTTAGGAATCATGGTTGACATAATACATTCAGATGGATCTGTCACTGACCCACTGGTGCAAGCTTAAATGCAACTAACAACTTGTTGGGAATCTTCGTACACCATTTGTTCTATTAAAAAAAAAGAAAGAAAATAAAACATACCATTTCGCCGGTTCAATCCAATTCTTAAATAATTGCTATTGAAAAAAAAATTAAATGTTTATGCTCTTCCTATAGAACTAAATTAGTTAGATGAGTATTGAGATATAAAATGAAAAATATTTAATTAATTAATTTTTGTTATAGTATTAGCAAACTTAACTCAAGAAAAAACATGTCTTAGTTCTTTTAATGATTTCGAGATGATTTAGCCAAAATGTATTGATTTTTTTTTCCTATACTAAGAAAAAGAATCAAATAACCCTTGCTTAAATAGTTATTAAAAAACTAAAAACTCAAGTGGGCCGTGAAGAAAATGATGAGTGTATCCTTTTTTTTAAAAAAGATATCAAGGGTACAAAAAAATGCAAAACTAAGAATAAAGAAATATTAGGCAAGTGAGTAATATTAAAATTTAAGGAATGAAATGAAAATATAGTTTAGGAACGAAAAAGAAATAGCCATTTTATAATACCAAAGAAAGAAGAAATAAACACTGTGGGTGTTATTGTAGTACTTGGGTTTTTGTATTTCACAATGCGATGATCCTGTTCAAAGTCTGGACGTGGCTTACTTACAGCTGCTTATATTTCTAAATAGCTTAATTAGCCATTTTTTTCATGTGCCAACTTTTGGAATTTATTTTAATAGTGAAGCGAATCATGCCACATTAATTCATACTTTAATATACTGGAAACAATTGTTAGCTTTGGCGCTTATTCGCATCAAAGACACATACAAAATATTAAAATCAGTTATGGAGAATATCTTTTTACTGAAAAAAATGAGAATTAGGAGTTACAGGTTTTCCAAAAAGAAGTTGGGCTCTTCTTTGGCCTTTTCTCTAATGTTAAATTTTTCGCTCTTTCAGAAAATGTTGATTTATTTTTTTTCATTTAAAAATAATAAATTATTTGTTTTGCTAAATATCGATGTATATATTGGTCCCATTTGAAATAAGAACATCATCATTTCTTTACACACATGAGTCGACTCACGTAATTTATTGCTAGAAAATTTATTGCTAGAAAATTTATTGCTAGAACATATAAATTAGTGAGAGCAACCTGTTCTTGCTCTACCCAAGAACAGACTTGCTCTCGATGGATTTAGATTATTTGTGAGGACAACTGTCTTTTAACCCTTGAGCCAAAAGATTGAAGCCAAACCGGGCCATTGAAGTGATATGAGGAAGAATGAGGAAAGAGAAAAAAGAGATGGGAGAGAAAAGGGAAAATAAATAATTGAGCAAGTGGTAACAAATAAAATTATCCTGAACCTTGGAAAGTAGACAAAAAAAATGAACCTTCTCTCATATTTCAATCAATTCAGAAACACAATGCAGGTGGTCTTGGGGTATTCAACAGATAGGAAAAACACATCGCAAAGACCTCACCAAGGTGAGTTGGGCAATCTCTTTTCAGCAACCAAAAAGAGATTTTCTCCATCCCCAACTCACCAGCTTTCTTGCTTTGTAATCCCAAACATTTAGTTGATTTAGTCTTAGCTGTAAGAAGTTTGAGAACAATTTAAATATTAAATATGCTCTTCATCTACTACACTTAAACTGCAACAAGCCACGACCGCTTTCTCACTCTCTATTCTCAAAGAGGAAAGATCTATGAAATACATTATTCCAATGAAAAGCAAAGAGTAGATTACACATGCAAATATAAATATGACAAAAACGTCTGGACTGAGATACTGCAACTGCCAAAAAGGGAAAAGGAAAAAAAATTTAATGTTACAATTCTGTTGTCGGTCGGCATAAGCCAGCGTAGACAGCTTTTCTGAAAAGTGGGTGGCAGTCTCCTCCAAAGACCTCAACATCGAATGTTTCAATATGCGGCCAGATCTATCAATGGAAAAAAAAATGGGACAAAAATAAGATGTGTTCACTTCGGTAGGTTTTATAGCTTTGTAAGTAAAAAAAAACTAATATAAAGCAGTGATTGATTACAAAGAATGGTATTTAAGCTGATATAAAGCACAATGAGCAAGGATGCCAAAGTTAAGAACAAAAGAATTTGCAGAAGTGTGGACCATAACAAGGTAAATTTTAAGGAGAATAGAAGTGGTAACAACCATAACATAACCCTTCTAAAAAAAACAACCATAACAATATAACATAACAGAATCCATAAGAGTATCGAACCTCAGTAGCATAATGCCTTGAAATTGCTTTAACATGACCCAAAGTGCATAGACACCACTGATCTTGTTCTGTTGCAGTGTAGCTAGAAAGAGCTTTTTCGCCATTTGATTCACTGATAAAAGTAGGAGCCATAACTATCTTCAATATTTCATAAAAAAAATAATAAATGGAGTTATAATGACAATCTAAAAAATTACCTACTACCCGTTCTTCCGCCATCATTGTCCACCTCCATGACAGATGGCTCTTCCAAGTCTATAGTCATAGAGCTATTGATATTCGCCCTAAGCTTAGGCAACTGGCCATCGGCAGATACAGGTGGCAATCGTTCCAAAAGAACATTTCCAAAGTTCTTATACAAAGATAGAAATAGTGCCTACAGAGCATTAGAAGCAAAAATGCATAAAGATCCAAATCATGTCAACATCTTCAAAACTGGCATATCATGATACGTAAATTGTGCGGTATTTTTCTTCCACAACTATGTAATTACCCTAAACGTGATTCCAACATGTACGATAACGTTTAGATACAGGGACAATATAGTTTTTTTTAGGAGAAGGGACAATATAGTTCTAGAGTTTTTTTAGGAGAAGATAGTTCCTAGAGCGCAAGGCGAAGTTGCAGTTACGGTAGCATACTATTGATTGACTTGGAAGTACAGAAACCAAAGAATGAGCATGAAGATTCAATATCACTGTCGATTGGTGACCTAATACAATCTGTAAACATAAGCAATCACTGTATTTCAGTTATTGAAAAGTTAAATCTGTGCAATTTCTTAAATATGTTAGCATAATTCATAATGGATGCAACTTCTCAAGGAACGGGCAGTCATAATGTAATCACAATTCAACAATAAGTATTCACTATCAAAGGTGTTACCTTATTTTCTTCAATAGCTCGAGCAAGAAGAGCTTCCTTAGCTTCTAAAGTTTCCCTAACAGATGTCTCCTCATCCCTTGCTCTCTCAGCATATCCTCGCAAGCGCTTTAATCTTCCTGGTTTCTCAGCCTGAACTGGTTGACCATCTACAACCTCAAGCTTTGTTTCAGCAGTTTCAAGTTCCTTCATAGCCTTTATTGCAGCATCTTCAGCTAAAAGAACACTCTTCTCAAGAGATCTTATCTCTTTCCTAAGATCGGCAATGCGGTTGTAAGTCTTGTTGATAGCATTGCTAAGAATCTACAAAAACACAATAATGAGAAGGTGCCTTACATAAGGGTCATTTGGTTTGACGTAAATGTAAATTCGTAATGTAAATAGTTGTAATTAAAAATTTTGTTATGAATTTTGTTTACAGTAGTTACTTTTCTTTGATTTGGATAGATGTAAATGAAATTCAGGAAAATAAATTATGTTGTTTAATTAAAATTAAATTGTAAGTATTTAATTAAAATAAAATAATATCATATAATAATAAATAAATAATTAAGTAAAATATAACATTTAAAATTATTATTTTCTTATTTTTATTTTCTGATATAAATGCACTTACATGTAATTGCATTTCCAGCACAACTTCCTATGTAGTAAATGCAATTACTTGTTGTAGTCATATTTACATCAAACAAAATACGAGATGCGTGTTTGCAGTAATTGGAATTCCAACTATCACTAAATAATTCAAACCAAACACACCCATAGAAGCAAAAAGTTTCTTCAAACTATTATTGTACATGAAAAACCATACAGAAAATTAGAACAAGCTCCCTGATAAGTGAAATTTAAAATATTAGCATATAATAATAAATAAATAAAGTAAAATATAAGTGAGATTTAAAATTATTACTTTTATATTTTTTTTTCTTATTTTTATTTTCTGATGTAATGGCACTTACATGAAATTGCATATCCAGCACAACTTCCTATGCAGTATATGCAATTACTTGTTGTAGTCATACTTACATCAAACCAAATACGAGATTCGTGTGTTTGCAGTAATTGGAATTTCAATTATCACTAAATACATCAAACCAAACACACCATAGAAGCAAAAAGTTTCTTCAAACTATTATTATACATGAAAAACCATGTAGAAAATTAGAACAAGCTCCCTGATAAGGAAATTTATTACTTCAGCAATTACTTATCAACCCTACAAGATGTTAGCTTGTGAAATATTATGGTATTCACAGCCAAGTATAAAATGAATAACAACAACCAAAAAGAATAAATAAATCAGACAACATAAGGACTCACAAGCAGGGAAAAAAGAGATGTGATCGAACTTAGAGTCAATTTAACGCTTGTGAAAGACACAGAAAAAGTAATAAACAGATTTCTTTTTTTAAGAATGTAATAAACAGAATTAAGTACAAGATAAATTCTAAAAGTTCATCAAAGCAATCTACTAAAAATATAAAGGCAAATATGTAATTAGAATGTCAAAAGGTACTACATGGGAAACAAATGATTTAAGAAAGGATGACTGTCAAGTTATGCAATCATTTATATTAACAGTATCCATTTCCAGTCAAGGCAGAGTATCCAATTAGATCAGTTGATTACAGTGAAGTCAACAGACTTTTCTCCAAATAATTCTTTTTTTAACAAATATTTCTCTAAACAATTGATGGATCAGATTGAGAAACAAACAGCGCAGGGTTTCTAGTCTTTTTTGTTCATGATGTGTTCACCAAAAATGCAATTATATTAACTATCATGAGTCGCAATATGATGTTATAGTTAATTGTAAATAATCAAGATAAATGCAAATAGCAGAGGACAAACGTTGAAGCCCATGAAAGAATTTGACCAATGGGAAATTGCATTGTACAAGTAAAATGACATTCAAGAGCCTACCTCCCATGGACGATCTGAGATGTGAAATTGTTCAATATTTGTAGGAGAAAAGACCCAACTGACTATAGCCAAGTTAGATATCAGCCGATAACCCATCATCCGGTCAATAGCTATGGTTGTCATTTGAGTATTGTTCTTCCAATAAGAACTAACTTCATCTATGAGTGCAATTTGCATAGTATGATCAGGACATAACTTCGCAAATACTTGACCATATCTCTCTAAGACAGTAACAAGATGCGTAAAGCTTTTTGAACCAATGTCCATAAGAGTTTGAATAACAACTTCAAGTGCGACATTTGTTCCTTGAGATGGAATTAGAGTTTCATCTATCCATGAAATAATTTCACGAGAACTCTTCCTTCCTCTGATCATGTTGCTTAACTCTTTAGAAAGTTCATGTCCGCTTGTACTTTCTTCACCTTCTTTAGAATCATATTTGAAATTAGATCCACTTTTTGGAGGAAGCAACACTTCTAGTGAAGATGCATTCTCTATACTCTGAAAGGGACAAGAAACAATCAGATGTTGAGGTCTAACTTAAAAGACAATACTTTTCATTAGTGAAAATAGTAAAGAACATATAAAAGAAGATTCAATGATGAATCTGTAAAGCAGAAGAACAAGTAGCTAATAGTCAAGCTCAAAAATGGAAAATATGGAGCTTAATTACACGACAATAATTTAATTATGGACCATAAAATTTAAGCCTGTATATCATAGTGGATCCATATAAATAAGATCCTAGCAAAGAGATTGAATACCATTTGAAAATATAAGCATCCAAAGTTAGAATTTGCTTATTGAACTAAAAGATTAAACCAAGATTTTTCAACTAATAACACAAGATATTCTAGCAAAAAAGATAAAATCGAGTTTTTTCATCAAAGAATTAGATGAAATAGGGGTTTCAAGTTAACTCTTTCAGTGAAGAGACATGCATGAAAATATCAGTAGCCAGCTTGTCCATGGTTGTTAAACTCTAGAGCAAACTTATAAACTCGTATGAGTAGAAGAATAATGTAAACAAAACTAGTCAAATCCATGTAGAAAATTATAAGTTGTGTAAAATTTTATAAACTCTTGTAGAGTTTGTATGACCCTGGACGAGATTATGCAAATTTTATAAACTCTTGTAGAGTTTGTAGAGATTGTGCATGAATAATATTCATAAAAATATTAGACATATTATTTAATTACTTTATAAGTGGTCAAGAATGAAGTTGAAAAAAATATTATAAGTTGAAATTTCATCGCCGACAACTTTAATATAATTTTATCTCTTGTTATTTTTTTTCTAACTTATGAACTATATGATGATGGTACATTATGATGATCACGATAATGGTTTTTATGTCTTTAGAGCTCAAGTATGAAAAACATGGTAACTTCAAATTTATAAAATTTAATTAAACCTAAAAAGTAATATTATTATGGATATTATTGATTGATTTACATTATAAATTAATTGGTACATAAACTCTACGAGTTTACAGAGCCTTTATCAAGTTTACATAGCTCTCAAACTTGACAGCCTTGAGCTTGTCATTAGAATTCCTGGATGGAAGGGGAAGGATCCTAATGGGCAATAATTCCTAGCAGGCTAATATGCAACCATTGAAGTTGCCTGCTGACAATCCAACATCACTTTCCTTTCTTATGTAAAAAGCAGCTTTTCGCCTTCTCCCTTCAACATATCTCACTCATGCATCTCCTCCCACAGATCACACGTCTCCTCTCCCTCACTTTTGTCACTTAAGTTTCCATTCAATCCCAAACCATAAGCACGGAAAAAGCCAAACTATGTTCAACTCCTTCTACCTCCTCTCCTCTCTCCAGCATAAAGAAACCGATTTTGGCATCTGACCAGAACGAATGTAGAATTATATGGTGCGCTTAAATGATCAAGATCAATTATCAATCAAAACGCACTAATTGATGGTTTATCAAAGGCTTTCAATGTGTAATGTTGACTGGTGGCAAGCATACTACAGCAGTGTGTGCTGCAAAGACCGGACATTTATATATTAGGAAAAAGAAAGAAGTTTTCCATGGTACAGCCTTAAAAAAATCTCATAACAGTAAAAGTAAAAAAAAGAGTGAAGCACGAAAATGAGAGCCAAAAATAGCAAGAATCTTTACTTAAGGTGAGGCTAGTGGAGGTGTAAAGATAAACAGTCAAGGGCACGCCAATGAAGGTGGAAAAACACAACTCATGAGAGACAAAATAGTGGCAAGGTGAGAGAAAACCCCCTGGAGTAGAAAAAATGGGGGCTAAACAAATGTCAACCATGCCAGTATGGACGTGAGCCGCGGTGCACGATAACAGTAAATCCATGTAGCAAGAATATTTACTTAAGGTTAGGCCAGTGGAAGTGTAAAAATAAAGAATCAAGGGCAAGCCAATGAAGGTGGAAAAACACAACTCAAGAGTGACAGAGTAGTGATAAATGTTGAGAGAAATCCCCCCTGGAGTAGGAACAATGAGGGGTAAACAGATGTCACCATGTTAGTATTGGCCCTGAGCTGCTGTGCATGACAACACTAAATCCATGTTGGATAGTACATATGCAGTTCCGTATTGGAAACTCCATTGCACAGAGCAGCAAGGTACTTTCAGTCAGCAAAAGTATACACTTGGATCAGCTGACTTCAGTACAAACTTCAGGAGTTGATCCGTGGTAGGAAAAGGCCTAACTTCTCATTAACGAGTCACCTTTACTAAAGTGGAATCCTTGTTTCTTGAGAACTAATTAAATCAGTTCAGAGTTTACCTGCTTGATCCTATCCCAGTATGATAGGCGAACTTCCCTTTCCAACACTTCTTGAACAAAAACCCGCTGTGGTGCCCATTTTGGAAGATCCTTTACATAAGCCCACTTATCCCAAGGCCATACATACTGAGAATTTGATCTGCATATCATGAAGTCTTAAATTAGAGCAATAGGGAAAGAAGACTCTTTAGGACCATAAAAATTTTGGACAATAAAAACATATATCATAAATTAAACCAAAACGACATAATTGTGAAAAAAAGATTCCATTTACAAAAATCATGTAACCGAGAAAATATTCAAACATATATGAAATACAAATTACAGTAGTATGAAGAACACTCACAGATGATGAGAAAACCATAGGATTAGTCTAGTTCGACACTCCATATCCAAATCAGTTATTTTCTCGAAAAGGGCATGTACGGCTCCTATTACAACAAGTGGAAATGCTCCAGGAAGTGCCTACATTATAGCAACAATCCAAAAGGACAAAGGAGATCATTTACTGATCAGCAATTAAGTCTCTCCTTATGCAACAGAAAAATTGTTATACCATAGGAAATTTTTTTTGAAAGTTATATCATGAAGAACTTGTAGTAGAACTGCATCGTAACATACAGAACTGAACCAGTATACCTCAAACTTAATAATTGATAATGTCCTAATTATTTTTTCCGATCACAATTACGATCATCAAACCAAAAAATAATAGATATCTTAGGCAAACAAAACATAGAAAGATATCTTCAAGGAAGGGAATAATTCTCAGAACGGAGTTCTTTTTTTGGAGTGTGTATTCTTTTAATAAATTTCTAAATACTAAAGTCTGCTGATAATACTGTGTAGCTTATGTAAAATGAAATGCCCTACGCTTATAGATATCTTATCCAAGTATATTATATTTGGTGTACGATGAATACATAATTTATTGACTGCAGTGAATTATATTTTGGTTTAAATTATTTTAACTTTATATGGTAGGATAGAGTTGGAATTGGTAAAAAATAGAGTATGATGAGATTGTAGATGAAGCATCATGACTATTTGCTGAAAAAGATTAACTGGGATTCACCAGCCTTTTTATTTGGCTAGCTGGTAAAATAAGCTAGTTTACCAAATTAAACATTCCAAAAATGACCTGTCAAATGCATAGATTTCTGGAAAGAGCTGATATTTGGTCTGCTTAGCAAACATCCGCATGGTCAATAGCTTGTTCAAAGATTTGAACAAGGTTTTACAGCATAAACTGTTGTCTACCTTTTCAAGGACATTGGTTCTCGTGCATAGCACATACATTTGAAATATCCGATAAGTGGCATACCAAAGCACTCAGCAACAAGCAGAAGACGACAGCTTTCAGATACCATTTTAAAAGAGATTAATTAGAATGAAATGAAATGAAATTTCATCCCAAAATATTTTGATGAGTAACCATAAGGAACCAAGTTTTGATATATTAGAACAACTCACATCCTTCATACACAATACATAAAGGTAAGGGTTCTTTGTAATAGGGGCTTAGGAACCTAATTTGGGTAGTGCTGAGAAAGGGGAAATTTCAATCTCGCCATTTTTTCCATTCTCAGATGTATTTGTTCGAGGGAAAACAGTTTCCTGTAAACTATTTTTCCCTATTTCTTATGTTAGATAACCAGGAAAAAATTAGTCAATGTAAAATAATTTACAACTGACCAAAAAACCATATACAAGGTTGTGGTAACATTCCATTCTAAAAGAGAAAAAACATTATTCTCATCTCAGAAGATATGACTATTTATTATATAAAATTAGGTTTGAAAATATGATCAAACAATGAAAAGAATTATTTCCTGATTATATTTTATCCAAAATTCATTTTCCTTCAGAACTTATTTTCCTCCAAACAAGTATAGGATTGGTAATGTATTTTTTTGAGAATAGGATTGGTAGTCTATTCCTTAACCAAAGTGCTCAACTTCCTGAAAATAACTTCTTTGTTTTCATCTGGAAGGCCCTTAGTTATCTTGCTCACAAAATTAATCAAAATTCTTTAATGGAAATTTGTTTTACCTTTTTTTTATGGAGAAAGGATGACTACCGAGGTTGGGTAATCATCCATATTGTATTAAAACTTAAACTCTGAAAATTTACGAGTGTGTATGTAAAACCGAGTAACAAAAACAGAACCCTGAAAGGTGAGAAAAGAAAGGTTGTCCAGGGGTGTGCTGCGTTGATGCCCTCGAAACAACGTGGACACTGGGTGGCTCACTGAGGCCTTCCCCCCAACTGGCGGCTTTATCAGCAGACCCTGCAGCATCAGTTTCAGCCTTCTGGACACGCCCCCGTGGTCCAGCTACAGTTAGCTCACGGACTCCCAAACTGTTGGACTAGTGCATTATTGAGCTACATGCACTACATGGCAGGATCTCATGATATGCAGAGCAGATGGTTGGGCCCCACCGCCCAAATGTCCAGTTTACTCTTTGTTTGTAATCATGATTTCTCACAAGCGAAGAAAGATCAAATGACAGTACATAAATTATCATTTAAGCACGTACCGTAAAAGTGACTACATAATTTGGTTCTGCATTTTGATTTACCTTGTGAATATGACCAAAAATAATAGAGAAACTCTGCCAACACATAGATGTAGAGATTTACCTTGCAAAGGTCAATGATGACCAGCGTATAATACATTGGCTTGAAAGGAGGTTTGGGAAGTAATAATAACTGCAAGGATACTTAAATCAATGAATTTTATCGAATTATCAATCAAATGAAAAAAAATCATTAAACTGAGAGGACATAAGTATAAATGATAGCATCAAATAAATTAGAGATCTTGAGATTTCAAATAAATAAGTTGGAATTTCAAAGGAAAGCTCAACAATGGAGGCTCAAGTGTCCCATACCAAAAGGTATGATGAATATATTTCAATAAAGTAGTATCATGGAATAGTTTCAGTTCTAACTAGATGAAGTCTGGAATAACACAAGCTTGCTTATTCCACAACAAATAGGCAGACCAGTTCTCTTTAAGAAAAGTCATACCTGTGAAAATATTGTCTCTGCCATTAGGTACTCATAGCGGAATGGCACTGGGAGTCCAGCCATGTATGATGCACATTCTTTTCGGCTATAATTCAAAAAAATTAAACAATAAAAGAGGCAACTAATATTTATACCTGAGAAAATTATTACAAAAGTTGCAGAAGTATAGAGGCAATAATACAGAACATATAGACAACCAAGGAAGAGAATTGGATGTCAAGATACATTTGCCCAGAATGTCACATAAGGAACAGCCTGGCGAAAAGTACTGGGCTCAATGAAAAAAGGAAAAGGGCAATGGCACCAGATGTTTGAAGAATGAATTTTTCAACTTATGTAGCATAAGAGTATTCCTAAGAAAATTTAATAACTACAAACAGAAATAAGAATTAAAAGAACATTGTTTTCCCTACTTGACAGTATTATTAATTCGGTCAAATAAAAATAAAACATCTACATCAGAAGTAAGCTGCAGTATAAGTGAGGCGAATCATGTAAATTACTTAGAAGTTGTTAATAATACATGGATTTATAATTTCTGAAAATTTGCTCTAGAACTGCAAGTTTGAATCAAATTTAAGATATACTCTTTGGAGGAAAAAGAAGGTAGGACATTCATTGATTTAACCAAATGAAAGATATTAAATTGAAGGAAAATTACTCACCATCCATTGAAGAAAAGTAGCACGTCCAGCAAATATTCTTCAATAACAAAACGGTCTATAGGTTTCATACTCTGTAGATCAACGAAAAATAAAAAATAAGTCAAGTATACAAGCATATCATATATCTTCCAGTAAATGGCTGGCGGAAATGGTCCAGAAAACTAATCCTATGCAATTCTAGGAAGGGGAAATACAGTGCTTATGCAAGAAATGCAAAGCACCATCTTCAAGAAAATAAATGAAAGAACAAATGTCAAAGAAAACTACATGGCCTGCTCGGAAACTATGAAAGTACCACCACATTCAAAACATGCAATATATTGATCAAGATTTGTCAAACACCAACATAAGATAGCAAAAAACTCACTTTAAAAATATAATTTTCCAAGGTAAATAGAAATAAAATAAGCAAAAAATGTTAAAGGTTGGCCTGAGGACTTGGTTAGCCTTGGGTATAGAGAACAATACCAAGGTTCAAATAAGAAAATGTCTATAGAGTTCTGAGCCTTGCTGCAAAGCATGGTCTGACTCAGTTAGGGCACAGCAACATTGTGCCGTAAGAGCCTGGCCTAGGCAAGGCCAGTTGGCCATGCTGTCGGGCATCAAATGTCAGGCCCAACTTAGAAGCAAGGCACGGAAGACAGCATGCTATGACTAGCACGGGCCATATGTTGGCTGCACAAATTTAAAAAAAATATGTCTTATAAATAGATTTTTTATCTGTATTATATCCTCTAAAAAATAGATATTACATAAAAAGTATTTCTATACTTCAAGTTAATTCTGAAATGGTGTAGCACTTACAAATGTTAAATTGTATAATACTAGAAGAAATGCCCATTGATGTTCAAATTACCAGTTGATCCCTTATCTTTTATAGTTCTAGGGACAAAATAGTCTTTATCCCTCATTTATCTAAAAGTTCAGTGACCGTTAAAGGACAGTCAGCATGAAAAATATGTCGTCCTGACCCGACCCGATCAGGGCACATCCAGAAGGTTGTGTCAAAGCATGTGTCATGCGTACCTGCCACGCCACAACACAAGCACGCTGCGGGTAGAAAATTGCATTGGGCACAGTAAGCACAAATTTGACTGGCCTCAACATAGCAGGGACCACATTTCCACCAAAATAAAAGATATTGAGTAAGCCATTTCTCACGCATCTAAGGCTAATACAATCTCACTATTAGGAGTCAGGGTCCCTGACAACACTAATAACATGTTACAAATCTCGGTTTCCAACAAAAGTTGGATATATTTGTGGACATTAACGTCACTTATTTGGGGAGAAGAGGTGTTGACAAGGCAAGGTTTGGGACATAAGGACAATTAAGGATCTGAATACCCCTGGCAGCATCCATCCCTGAATGTCAATATGAAAATGGCAGTGGGATCAGGGAAGTTTTGACGTAGAATACTTTGAAGACAACATAAATTATTACGAAGATTCTGAGAGAGAATGAAACTTCAAATGCAAATACCTAGACTTCCTAACACAAGGGAAGAGTATTTAACCAAGAACAACCAGAGAGTTCCAGAATGTCTAGGGAGCATCATTTGAAAATGAGAACTAGTGCGTCAATCTTACGCTTCAATTTTCTGCCTTAATAATTCATAAGATCAGCATATGTTCTTTTACAAAAGCTCGCCCTAAAAAAACTATTAAAATCTCTAACTGCAAAGTTATATTTACCCCTGTAGCTAAACCTTTCTAGGATCGCTTTGCAGTCAATGGTTAGAAAAGTAACTATTTTTTTAAGGGGAAAAAGGAGTTATTATTAGATGCTATACAACACTAAATCAAGTATACTCATATTTATCATCTACAAAAGACATTTAACATCATAATATCCGCAATGAACCAATATGGAGAATTTGTCAGATCTCTGCAAGTGTTTTCATTTACTTAAGCATATATGGACGTATTTAACTCAGCTAGAATAGTCAACCACTAGTTATTTTTCTGAAGGACTTGCAAAACACTACTTATTACTAGGATCATTGGTGGAGCACTCAGATTCATCTCCCAAGTGACAAAATATATAAAAGGTCAGATTTAACAGGTTTCCAGATATCTAAAGTTAGGAAATGTCAATCCAAACTTTTTTAAACACAAATAACTACCTCAGCAGTGCTTGATGGGAATATGTGAAGTCTATGAATTCTCTGAGGATATTTTGACCTGGCTTCATGATACTCTCTTCCTTTGGAAATTGCAGATTGCGGTGGTGAAGGTCTAGGTTGCTCAGGGCAACTAACAGGAGAAAGACTGTAAGAATTTCCAGAGACCAACTGCTCCTCAAAAGACAGATGAGGTCTAGGAACTGCAAACAATATGAAAGGATCAATACCCCACAGAAAACGTCAAAGAGTCACTGATCACTGACTAAGCATCAAGAGAAAATAAAAAGAACTATTTTGACAGCATCGTCATAGAGATAAGGGTTCCGTCATAGAGATAAAATAACTATTTTGACAGCATCGAACTTTCACCAACAATAAAAAGAAATGTTGTGAGGTTTGTTCTTCTATTCAATAACGAAGAAACTTATAGTGCAGAATCTTCTCTCATCTCAGAAGAGACTTACACAGAGTTGCCTTTCATTACATGATTGTATCACATTGCATTTATCACAAGAACACGATTATTCCAATCAGGAAGGTTGGAAGTAAGAAATGCAGATTAGGATCATAGTTGGTTGATAAATCTTAAACAATGCATCTCCAGATTATGGGATAGAAAGAAAGCACCAGTCTGATGCTTTTATATAAGATTAAAAGCCTTCATGCACAATAGACTAAATGGTGTTTATTAGGAAGTAAATGAACCAAATTCCATAATGATTGTGCCAATCAGGTAAGTTAGAACACCGGGTTGAACAAAGCATATTAACAAGAATAGTTGATAAAAGGATTAGTCAATTAACATGAACGATAATAACAAGTACAAAAGATTATCATTTGCAGCAGTGAGGAGATAGCTCTATGGAAACTCCATTGTATATATAGTGAAATTAATCACGCAACAAGAAGAAAACATACCACTATCAACCTTCCAACCACTATCTGAAAGAACTTGCACCCGCTCCCACAGATCTTCCACAAAATCCTGATAATATAACATGATCATATAGATATGATTATGAGCAAACTCGGAAATTTTTTAAGGTAATTCAAATATTATGAAATGCATGACATTTATTTGGGATATAAGGACATGTGCAGCTTTAGTTTAGAATCCTTACAGTGGAAAAGAAAAAAATCACCAAAATTATGATAGAATGCAGAACCATTACCAACTATTGATTAAGATACCATATGATTCACAGTGTTTGAGGGAAAAAAGGATGCTCGGATGGAATCAAGTCATGCATACAACAAATGACTACAGCCCAAGCATCAATGAAAATCATTAGATGAAGAACTACAACTATTGTAAATTAATGATGTGAGCCTTCACGTTAATGAGGATCAAAAAACAAACCTTTGGCTTCAGAGATTCATCTTCATCTGATTCAAAAACTTTGAAACTGCTCTCTTCACAATGCCTTCTAATGTTCAAGTAAGATTGTACTCCTAGCATAACTCTATCAAACTCATCTGGAACTTGCTGCAATAGAAAGTGAAAATTAAGAACATCTCCAATAAAGGTTCTGATAGTCAACATGTGAACCAAGGTGGCTGAACATCGTAAAGCTTTATCTGCATGTGTGTGTCAACAGTGGTGGGCTTGGTTAGACTGAGTGAAAAACAAAAGTTCTTGCTTGGGCCCGACTTCCCCACTGGTTGTAAGTTATAGTAGTAGCAAGGACCTTGCTTAAGCATGAGTTACCCACTGGTTAGAATTTAAGGTTATAGCATCAGATGCAAGCAATCTGAATCCCATATGAGTTATGACAACCTTTTCTCCTCGGTATGTGATGAACCGATTAGAAATATGACAGTAGATATACAGAATAAGATAATAATTTTTTTTTGAGAGGGAAAAGGATGACCCCCGCTAGGGCGGTTGTCATCCATGTATATATAAATCTATAAAAAGGTCATATACAAGAATAAGATAATAATTGAGAGAAGGAAAAAGAAAGAGAAGAAATATCAACAAATGTCAAGCAATTTAGCAATTCAAATATTAATTGCATAAGTATTTTGAGCTAATATACATGAATTCTAATATAGCTTAGAATTGAATCTGGAATCAGCAAGATCAAATTTCAACAAGGCTAGCAAGTTGGAAATAGCAAAATCTACAAAAAGTAAGGAAGTAATATAAAGAATAAAAGCTGCCAAAATATGGAAAGGCATCTTGCACTAAAGTAAATTGATTACTGCTAATATGAAGCTAGTAACAGGAACAATAAACTAATTGCTGATAAGAGTTCAAAATTGCTTTCAGCCTTTCCCTAATTAACAGCTCTAACAATTTAAAGAGCAGGAATGAAGAAGGTATCAAAACTTTTATGCGCCCAACAAGCAATAACAAAAACATGTAATTGCATGAAAAAATAGCAAAGGTTGAAAAACAGCTTCATTAGCCACATGAATCCAACTCACAAAGCTGAAAAGTTTTTTAAAGGTTCAATCATCATAAAAAAAAAAGTGGTTACAAGTCATAAACACTTGAAGGTAAGATCAATCATTTGCCCCTATGTTCCACTAGAAACTCAAGGTACATTTCCAACCATAAATGTAAAATAGAACAGAGATAATTGCTTTCATATAAATAGACAGAAATGTGAAGGAAACATCATATAACAAAGTGTATGATGAAATAGTTTAACACCTAGAAATATGTCTTATCCAATCATATAATTTCCCCAAAAAAATCATATAATTACTATACAAAGATACATATAATTACTACTCTAACATGGCAGGTGGTGGGATATGGACACCACACTTTAGAGGGGACTGTCGTATCAGCATTTTGAGGAGTTCCTTAGGCTACTCGACCGACTATCGAGATACCACCTGGTAGCATCCGCGACAGATGGGTGGCAGTGGTCATCAGGTCACTATTCGGCAAGAGAGATATACAGACAGATCCTCCCCGGCGGCACAGCCCCACAGGACATCAGAGTGGACGGCCTACGCATTTGGCGCTCACGTACATCCCTCAAAGTCAAGATCTTCTCATGGTTGTTCAGGCGCGGAAGGCTCCTGACTAGGGTGTATAGGGCGAGATGGGTCACACAGGTAGATCACACATGCGTCCTATGTGCATTGGCAGAGGACATCGCACACTTATTTTTTAGCTGCCTCATCGCCTAGGAGACGTGGCACCGCATGGGTGTCGCGGGCATCAACACATCGGGAGTGGATACTTTTTGGCTGGCATGCGGAACAAACTAAGATGGCGAAGTGTGTGGGCTGGATCCATGGCCACTACATGGGCGATTTGGCTCCAACGCAATCGCACAATTTTTGAGGGGAGAGATGCTACATTGAAAACATTGTACACCACAACTTTTGTTTACTTAGAGAGTGGGATTTTGGGTAGCAAGTCTATTGTTTTTTCTTTGGGAGAGCTTTTGGCACCGCTCTCGTATATATACTTGTACATTTCCAACTCTTACTTTAATACAAGTGGATGACTATCAAGTTGTATAGTCATCCTTTTTCTTTTCACAAAAAATAATAATTACTACACAAAGATAAGTAGTACCTCAATCAGTTCTGCACCTCCCCATGGAAGACATGACAAGATGCATGTGATATAAAAGTCTGCACACGGTTGCCAGGAAGGATTGCCAACCTCCTCATCTAGAATTTTTGCAGCAGATGACAAAAGTGTCACGAAGACTTCAGTGATAGAATTAGGGAGGACAACTTTGCTGCACATCTGCATCAATAAGGTAGGCAACAATTGAACATGTAATGATACCATAGGTTTCGATCCTCGAAAATCCAAGTCAAAAGTCACAAGATTGAAAGTTTTTATGATAACTGAAACATATATCAATCAAGTGACCATTAGAAACTAGATAAAGAAAATACGCATGAGAAAAAGTACAATATCTGGCTTAAGGATCATGGCATATCAGGCATTACCACATCCAAGCAAGCAAATTTTTTAGAAAGCAAAAAAGATAATGAAATACTTTAAAAGAAGAGATGAAATACAATATATACTTAGAACCCACGCCCATTCATGCAACGAACTACCAACTTTGGCATAATTGGGTCTGACAATATAGCAAGAAGTGAAGAATCGTCATTTTCCAACTCTGACCCTCTTAATTGTCAAACAGAAATATGCACATTTAATTTTGGCGTTTTAATAGTATTTCCTATGTAGAAACCAGGACTCAACTATATGCCAGAAGTTTATTAGAAAATGAGAAAAGAAAATTTAGAGCAAGCAATTAATTCTGATAAATAACTTAATAACAAAATCCAGCCAATCGGTCGCTTGACAACTAATTAAGGGGCCTAATCAGATAGACTTAATGCGGTACTCGAAATTGAACAAAGGAATAATACCAAAAAAAAACAATGGAAACAACAGTTTGAGAAGCATGCATTACTATATTCACAATTTTTTTAATCAAAGAAATTTGTTTAGAAACAAATGATCCAGCAAATATAAAAGGAAAGAGACAAGGAAAAGTTTCTACATGAAGTTCATAGGAAAATAACAAAAGACATCAAACATTGTTGAACAGAAAGACTTACCAACCCAGTCAAAAACCGCAGCATTATACGAATTCGGTCACAGTTCCCTGAGAGTAATGCATCCTAAAGCATTATAGGAGATAGATCAACAAGTCAGAAAACTTGTTGTACTGAGCTTTTAGAGGTAATGCAACAGAAGCATGTTTAACTTCATAGATTCAAACCACTATAATTACTTGTGTGCTCAATGGATGAATGAGGTGCACTAAGAATTTTTTATTTATCGTGCATAACGATATTAGGAGTGAAAAACAAAAGAAGATTAACCAAAATATAGACTACGAACAAAAAGAAAGTTAGATCCAGTCAAGTTAGGTAGACAATCACCTGTAATAAAGAATGTGCAGCGTCTACAACACGTTTACCAAACTCTTCATTTTCTAAATTTATTAGGCCAACCTGAAGATGAGTTTAACCATAGAAGAAAGGGCAAAGTCAGAAGATTTAGTTTACTTGAACATTTACAATAGCCTGACACATATTGGAGCAGAAGTAAATATATGCAGTTAACGTCGGTCAAGAACATAAAATATAAGCATCATTCTATCGTCTAGAAACATAAGATTATTGGCAATCACATTTATGAAGCAGTAAGTCAAGAAAAATTACAAGCTCCATACATGTTTCCAGTTGTATGAGAAAATCATAAACAGAAAAGGTTTTAGGCTTGACATTCTAAATCCAAAACACATGCAATTGTCAAAATCAAATATTACAAAAGTAAGATTAATTCCCTCTAGTTTTCTTGAACAGTATCTGTCCTATAGGCTCATAAATTGTGTCCTTAAAATTAGTTTCCCTCTGAAACAAGGTGTCAATGGAAGAAAACCACATCTCTAAGTTAGCCAAAAAAAACAACAAATCATCTAACTTTCAATAAGCTTGAACCTTTATCAGAGCACAAAAAATGTTGAAGGTCATGTAGCACTCCAAATAAATCTCCTCACGGATTGTTCCTCGTTCCATAAAGCTCTCAAATCTGTCTTTCAGTTGTACTCTTCCTCTAATAAAATGTTAAGTCAGATTTGGACATCTACATGGATTGAAGAACAAATGACGGGATATAAAATAATATTAAGGTCTTCAAAGGACCTCCTCACATTGTTTGCAACAGGAAACAAGAAGAACACTTTATACATGAAAATGAAGTCACTGATTACACGCCCAATATATGTATGACAATAAATCCTAGAACAAATTGATATCAAACGGCATAAAAAAACCATTGCCGATAGAGAAAAGAGTTTGAGGTAACAGAAGAAAAAGTAACCACAGGAAAATGCTTCATACAATTTAGTGAATGCACTTCTACATAGCATAAAGTGTCTCTCATCGATAAACTAAATAAGAAATAGCTTTACCAATACACCATAGAAAGGAACTTTGTGAGGCAGCTGCTCCGCACATTGAAGAAGAAGCTGTTCAAATTCATAATGTCATTGTTAGTATAAAAAGTATTTACGTGATAATAACTATGAATTCTCTTTCCAGTAATAAAAAACAAGGATCCACTTTAGAATCATAAACCTCAAAGGAGAGGAATTATTGGGGCATGCAAACTAAGTCCACAACTATTGACAGGGAAATTCCCTTCAACAAGTATTGTCCAAACTAGCAACTCTCTCAATGACAGATGAAAAGGGTGTCATTGAAGATATTGACTAAAAATATAAGAATACCTTGACCTAATGTTTTTTAGGGGCAAAAGGATGACTAGCAATGTCTACACATCCATTATCTTGATCTGATTTTAATCATTTTGTACTCTTTGCAGATAATACTGTGAGACCATTAATGGATGAGTGTAGCAGTTTTTACAATATTACCGCCAAAAATAAGTAAACCACATGAAAACACAATATATCAAAGTGACCGTGCTTGTTCATATCATGAGTTAAGTCGTAACATGAATGAGTTTGGGATTAAAAAACAAATCAACTTGTGATAAAACTGTAATTGATGAAACTTGTTTGAAATTGTGAGTTGAATTGCTAATATCGCTGAACTTATAAAAAATAAGTTTTTTGAGAGAGTATACAAACAATTTTTAAACGCAATGAATTGAAACAAGCATTATACCACAACATGATGGCTAAGAAATGGATTTTCAATATAAGAGGTTTTGGTTCAAATCTTGCTAGTTGCACTTTATATGATTTTTTTTTCTTATGCTTGATCTATAATATAGAATAAAAATTAAAAAAAATGATAAACTAATAGAGTATCACCAATCACAATTTAACATTTGATGATGGTATATCGATATTGATGATGATTGCAATAATAACAATCTTTTTTTAAAGAAATAATAACAATAATTATGAAGACTATGTGTCATAAAAGGACATAGTCTTCTTGTTTTATTGGAAGGGAATTTTTTTTTCTTGGGCACCATAACACTTAAAGAAAAGTATTGATAAACTAATATAGTATAAGAATATTAGTCACTACCTCAGGGCCGAGAGATGCTATGCTGAAAACATCATTAGGCACTACCAGACGCTTATTGGTGACTAAGGCGTTTCAGTTTTTTTGGCATTGACTATGTGTTGCCTCCGTGCTCTTTTGGCAGCTCCTCTATTTTTCTCTTCCATTTTCTCCATCTTTGGTTTAGTTTTTTTTACTCTCCTCTCGCCGAGGATCTAAATCTTTGTATGGTTACTCTTTT
>LTAE01002061.1:3615-17626 GCA_001647135.1 Pontederia paniculata | reverse complement strand
ATATATATATATATATATATATATATATATATAAAAGAGGGCAAGAAATGTGCCTGTAATTTACACGAAACAACCTACCACCTCTCCAGCATATTGAGCGGACTCTTAAATAGTGTTAATATTATAAATAATTAAATTATCGTTATTAGATAAAAAAAAATATGTCTCTCTTTCATCGAAGATACTGCATTGCGAGGTGACTTGACAAGGAGTGTAAGAATAAAGAAAATTGAGAATTTGTTCAAGGAAACTTGCAATTTTTAAATTGATCTAAAATATTTTTTTCCGATAAGGCCCAGAAAAATTCAAGGAACCCAATTCAAAACATTTACCCTAAACAATTGTTCAAGAGGTTAACGGGGTGCATAGCAGGTGCGGTGCATAATCTGGGTCATTGATTTAGAAATCAATGACTCAAATCTTATCCATTTAATGAAAAATTTTAATCGACAGTTTTTTATGGACCAAAAAATTATGTAAAATTTTGAGAAAGCATATTTTTGCTTCACGAAAATAGCTTTAGTGCTGCACTATTCTGTGATATACATATTAATATATGCATTTCACGTATTTTCTTCTTACACAACCAAACAATAAAAGAATTTCTAAAGAAAATCTACCTCGAAACGTAGTTTCAACAAACCAATGCAAATGCAGTCTAAGAAAATATAAACCACACATTTGTCTAGATAACATTTGCTAATGTGGTTATATAACAGATTATCCCATATCTTTTATATCTTAAAAATATGTCCTTGTACTTGGTTCTAAAAAATAAAAATATGAATTATCACAATGACAGATAAAATGATGCTACGGTAAAGTTGATTAGGTTTTGAAGCTCTCATGTATCAATAATATCATTAGCAAATGTGATCAAACCACTAATATCGTTAGCGAATGATACGCTATGCTACATTTTACATCATAACACAGCAATGTAATACATGACCACATGGGACGTATTTATTTCTGGCGTTCTAAAAATATGTAAAGCTACAAACAGTTGTCCTAAAAGAACATAAATATGTCGAGCAAAGAAAAAAAAAACTTCACATTGAACAATTTCGAACAACCTAGTTGACAAAAAATAGATTATACACAAGATTGAATTTAGATCCAAAGAGTTTTACTCGTACTCATGATCGCAAAGACTATAATAGGCCCTAAAAGATCGAGATTTCCCCAAAACAAATAAACAACCAACCTTAACAGCCGTGAAGAGATGTTGGTCTAAACTGGAACTTCCTGGTAAAAGTCATTATCAAAACGCTGAAAGCTATCCAAAATTAAATTTGGGCACAATAAAGATAACATACTGCAGATGGATAGAAATATACAGAAAGGAGAAAGAGATGAAAATTCCCAATAAAATATCAGCAAAGAGGTACTAGCATACACTTCCAAGTTTTTACTTAAGCCATCCCTCATGGACCCTGATCCCAGTATGCAACATCAAACATACCGCAACAGGAAACTCTGATATTTGGAACTTAGTAAAGCACACTCCCGGAAATCAACTGCAAGTTTGAGAAGCTACTTTCACTCAGATGTTTGTGATGTTGGGGGCATCTGTTCCTCGTTACTTGAACAAGCTTCTGCTGTCAGATTGGAATCGGTAATCTGTTCAGAATCATTAGCAGGTGCATCGACGACCTTCTCTTCCTGCATCTCTGTATCAGCAACTGTGGTGTCTTCACTGGCATCTGCCTCAGCCATTTCTTCGTCACCGTCGTCTTGAGCAACTGCAACTCCATTTGAAACTGCGGCAGAGTCATTGTGGGGTATCACATTTACCTTGTCAGGTTCATCCTGTTCTTGCCTCGGTGATCCAGGGTAGGGATCAGTTGACATGGTCAGGGTAGAAGTAACCAACAAATTCTGTGAGAGAAGAAACCTAAACTGTAAGCATTAGAAAAATTCTGTAGTATATCTAGAACAAAAGAAAAAAAAACAATAGCAAAGATCAAAGGTACAATCATCCAAAATAAAATATCATGACACCCGTTTGACAATATACATTTGTTTCTGGGGCTAACTCTGATATCAAAAGTTTATTGGCTCTGACTAATCCAGTTCGAAGAAGGATGAAAATGGACTTTGAAGAATAGCTCATCCAATCTCATTTAACAAACTGCAACATTGAACTTATTTTAGTAAATACTAGAGTATCTAGTTAGGAGATATATGCATTGAAGATGCATGATAAATTTGGCCATCCGCCTAGTCCTTAATCCAAATTCTAGACAAGAAACTTACTGCTCCTGATTGTACCAGAAAGGATGAAGAAAGAGGAATATAGAAAGATATAGGCAGGTATTTGCTTTTCTTAATTCCAAAAAAACAAATACATAGAATGAATTAATATGATAGAGAACTCTAGTGCAAACCTTCTCCAAAGCAAGCGCAAGTTTTGAGAGAACTGAGTATGTGCTTTTTGGAGCCAGAAGGATCTGTTCAAGTAATAGATTGAATAGATAACAGTCAGCTTAAAGATTCAATCCCAAATCATAAAACTAAAAGGGTTTAAATCATCATGTTAAAAAATGCCCATAACGGTTGCATGAAAAGTCCTCTTAAAGGCACACAATGAAAGGATCTCATGACCTACTTCAAGTAATTGAAAAGGTTTTACATGAGCCAATAGTAGTAATGAATCGAAATTATCAAACAAGTGAAAGAAACACCGGTATAAGAGACGATAAGTCAATACCTCACATAATCTCTGCAACGTAAAAGGAGGACCCTCTATGAAGTTCAAAAGAGCTGCATATAGACAAAAATTCATTTGACAACTAGAAAACTGATTGAGGTATTACATCTCAAAAGAACAGAAAACAAGATTTTGACAGTTAACATACAAAATCATGGATTAACCTATTGAATGAGAGTTACAAACATACTCCTTGGAATTAATTGCAAATAGAATGCCTTCTACAATGATCTAAGCTGTTTCTATAAACAATGTTAATAAAATAAACTAAAATAAATAATACTATTAAACAGACAAATGACTGGTAAACAGAATAACAAAAAGTGCACGGCAGAAAAAGAACAAAAAGGGTTTTTCCTGGGAAATAGAAAAGTGAAGCTCTAAGAGCCTGTCAGAGGAAACCATTTTGTCGGTGCTAACCTAGTGAAATTTCTCTTCTATAAATACATGGACAAAATGGGATACTATCACAACTGATTAGTCATACTTTTCTTCCTTCAAAAAGAAAATTAATAAATTCCTACAAACAATCTGACGGAAGTATGAAAAGCGCTTAAGAGTTGTGCAATTCAAGATGAAACATAAGAACCTAATAGGTTTTGTCTTGAAGTAGCATATGAAGTTTATTTTCTCAAAAGAAATACTAGATCTGAGATAGAAATTCTACTAATGAAGAACAGAAGATATAGGCAGCTCATGAATAAAGAAATCATCTACCGCAGCCATCTTTTTAGAAAGATGTACGATAGGACATTCTGAGTTATGTAAGACCAATGATTGGTCAAAACATATAGAATGAAGCTAAAACTAACTAGACCATAGAGGTGAACAACATGCAAAGAACTAAGTGAAGCACCCAATTATATATGATAGTTGGAACTCATTCGCCGTTTACACAAAATAATTCCCATAACAGCATACAATCAAATGAGTGGGAAATTTGATCCACATAACTGAATACCATATAAGAAAATATAAGTAAAACAAAATTCCAGCTGTTGTTGGTTTAGCTTAGTACCAACAGTTGAGCACATGACATTTTTTGGTCAACAACTTATATCTATCCCTTGAATTACCTGCATCCAGCCTTTTTACCAATTCCAGATATGTTTCGCCTTTTAATGAATTTTGTTGTGATCCACCAGAATCCGACCCTTGAGCTTCGGGATATTCTGCCAATACCTTCATGTATTTAATTAAAAACATCAGAATAAACATCATTCAGCTAGATGTTTTTTTGCATTCGCGGAGGATGATTTCAACAGCAAAACCCGTTCAAAACCTGTTTTCAAGCAAATGAGCATACCTTCACATACCTGCTTCAGACGAATGGACAGGAAGCCCTTCAACATATCCCAGTCATGCCTGATTTGAAATTACATTCATTAGTACTCGCCACATACATATAATTGAATCAAAGGCAAAAATATCACCAAGAACTACCTCAGCATAGAGCCTCTATTTCAAATATCCTTCTTGGTATAGCATAACTTGAGTACTACCATTAAAACTACTGCTTCTAAAATTTTCATACATGTTTGAAAAAGTAAGCGTAATCACACTTACCTTAGCAAGGAAAAGCTAAAATAAGTCTCAATGATCCAGTAAATAAACCATAAGAAGACCTACTTGAGTTGGGAAAATCAAAGCTCAGAGACTAATATATAAGCTACAAGAAAACTTGCTAATCAAGTTGATGATAATTGATTGCCAGGGTTTCCAAAACACATGCAAGGATCCATGCCCCTGAGGTTTATGACATACAATACAGCTCCTACTAAGTTATGATACCATTTTAAAACTCCTAAAGGCTATCTACCACAAATTATTCTAATGAATTTTATCAGATAAAAACTCCACAAAGGGCTGTGTCATAGGAAAAAAATGATACATCATAGCATTTATACACATGGAAGGCTGGAAAAAAATCATGCATCAAATGCATAGTACACACTCAGATTGATGGGTAACTGACATGATTCAAACCAGACCGATCAACGATATAACTGAGGCATAAAAAATACAATAAAAGACGAACCATATGAATTGACTTTGAGATATAGAAAATGAAAGCAAGCATGCACTTGAATGCAATGAAGTATCAAACAAATCAGTCAAGCGCAACAATGAAGATGTTACTAGACTTCTAGAGGCATTAACACAGTATGTTAGCTTCTAAGCTTACAAATACAGGATAAAATTTTGTAAGATAGATAAGCAGGAAACTACACACCAAAACTTCCCTGTGGCAGCAATAATCTCCATTATGCTTGTTATTTGGTCTGGATTAACATCAACCTGTGGTGTCTTCTCTCTATCATCCAACACAGAAAGTAAAATCATCAAATAGAAGGAAGCAAATGCTCATTTTCTTCTGTGATACACATGGAAAATGAAAGAAAAAAGAATTTTCATCCCAGATGTTTCATTTCAGAGAAGTACTTATGCATTAAATATCTGATTTGCTAACTTGGATGTTTGATAAGAAGTAAATGCCCAACAAACGAGGAAAAGAATACAACATTTTCCAATAAAACAGTATAGCAAAATGTAAGATAGCAGCTGACATTGTACAAAGTGGTGAAGTCAAAGAAGGACCCAGTGGAAGCATCCAACATCTCGATTTAAAGGTTGAGATAGAATTGGAGCATGATAGGTGGATGTATGTTTTAGGATCCATCTGCATATTGGTCCAGGGTAGTATATACTCTATATGTATGTGCTAACCTGTTAGGGTTGCTAGGCAGTCAATACGGAGATCATTGAAACTTCAGGATAAAATTTAGTAAAGCAGAAATGACTACATTGAAAATACCAGGAACCAATATCAAATGCTTATTCACTGGAATGGGCCCTGTTGGGTTTATTTTGTTTATATCAATGCATTTCCCTACAGATTTTAACTTCTACTTTTCATGCTATTTTTTTCATTTATCTTCTATTAGATACATGTTTTTTGTAGGGGTTATTAGAAACATATGGTGAATGCTGGTTTGATGCTAGTGTATACTTCTTTTGGAAAACCATAAAGGCAACCTTCCTCGAGATATTTCACACGCATAAATTTGATAAAACTATGTAACCATCAATAAGCCAATCCCAAACAAATAAGTCATTACATGCCTCTTTTAGTAATATAAGTCCATTGCATGTTAACAAATTTTCATCTCAGCAGAAGCATTAACTGGAAAAGAGGTGCAAATTTTGCAAGAACAACAGCATGGTAGCTGCAGCAGGATCAGAAAGCTAAACAGCACAAAATTTATGCAGCAGTTAGTGCAGTGCTTTCATCCAATTTAATGATGGAATAAGCTGAGAAGTAGAGCTCACTCATTATTGGGATGCTCCGGGTCCATGTTTTCTGGTGCATCATCTGCATCTGTAGAAGGAAATGTTGACAATTGTGGATCCTCGTTAGTTGCCTCTTCCATCATAGATTGTTTAACCTGCAAAAGGAATCTTTTGATACTTACCAAACATTTTAAAAACAAAACAAGTGTATCTACGCTAGGAATCAATAAACCATAGTTTCAGTTCATTAAACTAACCTGAAAAGATCCAACATAACAAACAAACTATAAATATGAACAATATAGATATCACCATTCGACGATATCAACAATTTAACCAGCAGAAAACGCATAGCCTTCGAATAAAAAATCCAAATAAGTAGCACATCACAGTTAAAAGAATCAAAAAAACAAAATGAGATCTTTATTTCATCATGTAAAATGGAAGATGGATCGACTACAGTGTCCAAAATGTATGACACATTTTGTTAAAAAAACTCGAATAAAAACTCGACGAGTAGCTTCGAATCAGTATATATGCTCCAAAAAATCTAGGAATTAGATTGATCGGTTGATGGGTTTACCTCGACGCTCTTCGATCTCGGAGAGGAACCCTAGACGAGAAAAGGGCAAAATTTTCCCTCTGGAGAACACAGCACGGATTAGAGGGACGCGAGCATGGTTAGCGGGCTTGTTTAAATGAACCAGGCCGTTTCCAGTGACTCGGGAGAACCCGTTGCAAAGTTGTGCCAACAATATTTCGGCCCAGTTTATATCATATTATTTATTCATTTTAAATTGGAAAAAATACACCAAAAATAAAAATTATCATATAAGATTTATGATATGTTTGGCTTAGCTGATAAAAATTTTGATAAATATTTAAGTACTATACTTATTTTAAAATATAAGTAGTTATATGTTTGGATAAAAATACTAATAATATTAATAAGTAATTACAATATTTGTTAAAATAAATATTGACTAAAATATCTTTAAAGTTATATGATAATAATGTTAACAAATATGAATAAAAAAAGTAATATAGTTGGTTAAAATTAATAAGTAGGGGATAGTGCTTATTTTTTTCAACTTATAAGTGATTACTGAATCAAATATATTTTTTTAGTTATCAAATATAAAAAATTTTAAAATTTATTTATAAGTAATTTTAATCTACTTATCGGTTTGGTCAAACAGACTCTTAATATATTATTTTAGGTTTGGGAAATGTCATCGGGAATGCATTTTATTAACTGCATGACTTTTGAGGAATACACTTGAAGAAGAAACTTAGAGAGGTAATCATGTAGGACGCTATTGTTTGACAATTAAAAGACAGAGTTTAAATTAGTCTGATAAAAAATAGATGTTGAATTTTTATTCATAAGTCAAAAAATAAAAGAAATTAACTTTAAATTTGATAATAAATCTATACATTGATCATAACTATTTCTTATTATTCAAATTTTAGTTGGCATAGGAGTTTAAATTGAAATTAAATTTATATTTTGATACATCTCCTATTCTCGAGTTAAAGCTTCTTTAATGCAACTTTAAGAAAATATAAACAAAAATTACTTTTATGTTTGTTTATTGTTAATTTTTTTTCTTATTTAATTGTCATATGGGCTGTTATCCTTAATTTAAATTCTTAGTTATATAAGGTATTAGTATTTTAAGTAATGATTTTGTTATTAGTATATAACATCGATTCAGAAAAAAAAAATCTTAAAATAATATAATAAAGGGAAAATTATTTGATTAGCATCCACTAAATATTAATTAATTATATTTATTTTGTAGCTTTTCCCTAACGACGTCAATAACAAAAGATAAAATTGAAACCTAATTATTTATGTTATAACATTTAATTGTAGTTATAGATTAGAAGTAAAAATTAAATAATTATAATTATAGATCAAGTAAAACCTTACAACATCATTATATATAATATAGCTTATCATCGAGATATATATATTACTTTATAAAAATTATTAAATATAATAAAATTCCAAAAAAAATTGTAGAATGAGTATCTTAATAGTATCCAATAAATAATTGCATTATCTTTTTATTTTTATTTTTTTTAACTTTTTTCTTATAGGAAAATAACTATCTCATTCGTATGCAATAAATAAATAATTATATTATCTTTTACGTTATTTCTTAATTAATTTTAATTAGGATTAATATTATATATAAGTTATCACGAGTTTGTTAATATCTTGAGATAAAATAATTTCCCCATTTGATAAAAATTAAAAGTAGTAATTTAAAAATTGAAAGTAAAAAATTATTACCATTGTTCAACTAAAACTATATACTAATATTACCAGAACATATATTTTAATTTATAATATTTTGACATATTATTCTCATCATCATCTCATCGTCCATTTTGAAAAGATGAATAATGTGACAAATAAAAAATAAATATGAATGAATATTTTTTGCGGGGAACAAAATTAAATTTTATTTTATTTATGTAGTACCTGCCACAAACAAAAAGGAAAACAAAAGATAGAGAAGAAAAAAAAAGGAAAAGAGTTAGTGGGGCCTTAAACATGTGACAACTATTTATTTGACCACAATCTCACTCACTCCCTTTCTATCTCACTACATAAGTTTCTTGAATATATTTTTATCACTTTTTTGCTCTCTTTGGAGCGTAGAAAACTCAGCCCATGTATATCTCAATCCGGGATTGAATTAACTTGTCTCCATTTTTAACAACAGATCAGCAATAAGAGAGCAAGGAATTGAGTCAAGAATTTAGGTGAAGGGGTTGCTATAGCTTGGAGAGAAAGAAAGAGGCATTTGCAATGAGGAATTAAAGATTTGAGGTATGTAGATGGATCTTCATATATTGTGCTAATCTGATATTAATATATTGTTATATGTGTTGGAAGCATGAATTGAGTTGATATAGTGTTAAATTGCTAATTATGACACCTTATCTAAAATATATGCATAATGATCTAAGTTATATGATAGCTAATGAAATCAAGATCTTCATATGTTAGATATTGTTTATCATTAGATTGTCATTGTATTGATTTAGCATGATAATGTATTGAATCTCTATTGAATTTTGATATCGATAATTTAGAAAAATCCTATGATTCACACTTTGTGTTTTGAATCCCGTGATAATTGGTCGATTGACCTTAAGGGAGGTCCGACCGACCATCAAGATTGGGAATCATTATGTTCTACCAACGATATTCGGTTGAACCTAAACGACCATAATAGTGAAGGTCGGTTGGACTTGGTCCGACCGACCCTCATATCGAATGACCATCGTATGGTGAGTCGATCAATCAACTTTAAGTATATTTGATCGACCATGTGGTCAGCCAACTCCTAGGTCGGATGACGACCATTAGCGATAGTCGATTGACCGACCTGAGGGTAGGTTCGATCGAGCTCACGCAAATTCGATAGTTTAGCATTGATGTTTACTTTATTAAGTTCATTGATTAGTAACTTAGTTCACATTTTACATGCTTAGACGCAATAGGTTAAATTATTAATGTATTGATGCATCGATTGATTGAATTGACGTATTGGAGTTATTGGAACGTCGAGCGAACATATTGAATTGACCCAGACGTGTAAATTGGTAGATTGCTTCGTGTAGAGTCCACAGGAGCAAGGTGTCACATGGTTTAGCTAGCCATTGATGACCATGATGTACCCAACTGTCAGATGATTGTTAATGACTTATATAAATTAATTAAATTGAACATAAAGTTATCATTTGATGATTGACGATTTATGGTTCATGGAATTTTATCGATATTGGCATATCACAAATCCTTATTGTTATTGAAATGAGCAGTGCTCATATTGAAATGAGGACGACTTAAGAAAGTCACAAAGAGATCTTTCGATTATCAAATAACAACAAATAAGATAGGTCTAGCATGAACAATATTATTGTTGATATTGAACATATTATGAAGCCTAATGTAGTTAGTATTCATGTTAGTTATTGTTATTGATATGAATTTTTTTTAAAGTCAAAGATATAACGACTTAATCATTATTGTTCATTAATTTTATCGAAATCATGTTATTTTATTTATCATTATTGTTATTATTATCATTATCGATATTGTAATTATTTTACATACTGGACGAAAGTTCATGAGACTTTGTCCCTTGCATTGGATTTTGTAGTTCGATAATGTTGACATATAAAGAGTGGCTTTGCTCTTGGCAATAAGGTTGCACGTGTCAAATGTTAAGTTCGAGTCAAGTATATGTATGACCAATTAGTAGACCTTTTCATATTTTCATGTATCGAGTCTCTTGTATGAGCTATGCAGCTTAAGACTATGTAAAAGCCAAGAGCTTTTGAGTAACTTAATATGCATAAGTTAACATTTTGGGATTATATGAAAATGCAATAATTTTTTTTATTACTAATTGTTGAAGTTTGTAGGTGTTGTCGCTATAACTTGTCTTGTCCTTGTGGCATCTCGTGGATCACCTTGATGCATTCAGATATCGTTTAGGGTACATATGTTCCGCTTCGTAGGGCGTTACAAAAATTTAGGTATAAAAGCCTAACGTTGGCTCTAAGTATTGAAATTGTATATCTAAGTTTAGGTTGTTATCATATATGTCAAAGTTCATGTGCATTGTTATGAGCATCCACCAAATATTGCCAACTAAGGATAAGCATTTAATTTTTTACTTAATTTATAATCGCTTAATGGGTGATTGATATGTTATTTCAGCATATGGACCGTCATGGTGAACGTTGTAATGTCGTTGATGAGGAACGCCACACATTCATGACAGTCATGCAAAGGATGGCAAGGGTCATTGAAAGGAATACTAGTAGAACGAGAAGTTTTAGTCACTCAAGCTCATATGAAAGGTTTATTAAGACCAACCCACCTATATTCACTGGTGATAAAGATTCGGATAAGGCAACTTCATGGTTGATGACTATTGAAGAAAAGCTTGTAAGTATGTGACTATCCTGACGAGCGTATAGTGACATGTGCCACCCGTTAATTGACTGAACACACCAAGTATTGGTGAAAATCTATGGAAAAAAATAAGTTTGATGATGAAGACAAAATTAGTTGGAGAATGTTCAAGAAGGCACTTGAAAAAAAATATTTTCCGCATGTGAAGGAACAAAATGAAAGAATATTTATGACTTTGCAACAAGACAATATGACACTTGAGGAATATGTCAACATGTATCTTAGCCTTGAAAAGTAGAGTCCTTTGAGGAATCCTGAAAGAGCAAGTGCTAGTCGATTTATAGAAAGATTGAATTTTGGACTACAAATGAAGGTGATTCATGGAGAAACATCAACACTAGCCAAGGCAATCGAAAGAGCAACAATCATTGATACATGAACAAGTTTATGCAACTCTTTCACGGGCGACAATTATAAAATGACTTATGATTTTAATGTTTGATTATGATGAACAAATGATCAATGATAGTACGCATGTAGTTTACAAAATAATTTTTAAAAAAATGTATAGGGGTTTTGTAACATATTTTATATTTTTATGCATGATTATTATACTATAATTAAATTATATTATTTATTTAAACATAAAATATATGTTTTAATTTTATGTAATTTTAATTATGTCGTATGACGTCGCACATGTAAGGTTCTCTCTCTCTCTCTCTCTCTCTCTCTCTATATATATATATATATATATATATATATATATATATATATATATAAGTCTAAAGCAAAATAAAAATTGTATTTATTTTTTAAAATAACAAATAAAATAGCTTAATAATAGTTTCCAATTAATCAAATTATTAGAAACATTGTTGATAATTTTCTTTAGCTATGAATATTGATAAAATTGTATCTTATGTTTCCTCTAAAAGAGAACACTCGTATACCACATCACACCTAATTCAAATAACTAATTATTTATAAAAATTAAGTCTAAAGCAAAATAAAAATTATTTATAGAGAGTCCTAATTCAAATAACTTAAGAAAAATAAAATTTATTAAATTTAGATTAAATAAAAGTATTTAATTAATAAAATCGTAAAAAAAATTATTGATATTTGTAGTTATGAATATAGATAAAATTTTATCTTATCTTTTCTCTACAGTAGAATAATCACATACCACATCACACCTATAAATAATTAATTATTTATAAGAAGTAAGAGTATTGAAGAAAATAAAAAAATATTTATAAAAAATTCCAAATCAAATAACTTAAGAAAAATAAATTTACTAGATTTAGAATAATAATTTTTTTCAATTAATAAAACTATTGAAATAATATTAATATTTTTTTAATTATGAATATAGATAAATTTTATCTTTTCTTTTCTCTAGACGTGAATAATCTCATTCCACATCACACCTAATTCGAGTAATAATTATTTATAAAAAAATAAGTCTTAAAAAATAAAAATTATTTATAAAGATTCCTAATTTAATAACTTCAAAAACTAAAAATTAGTTTTAAATTAATAAAATTATTCAATTAATCAAATTATTAGAAACATTGTTGATAATTTTCTTTAGCTATGAATATTGATAAAATTGTATCTTATGTTTCCTCTAAAAGAGAACACACGTCACACCTAATTCAAATAACTAATTATTTATAAAAATTAAGTCTAAAGCAAAATAAAAATTATTTAAAATAGAGAGCCCTAATTCAAATAACTTAAGAAAAATAAAATTTATTATATTTAGATTAAATAGAAGTATTTAATTAATCTCATTAAAAAAATTATTGATATTTGTAGTTATGAATATAGATAAAATTATCTTATCTTTTATCTACAGTAGACTAATCCCATACCACATCACACCTACAAATAATTAATTATTTATAAGAAGTAAGAGTATTGAAGAAAATAAAAGATATTTATAAAAAATTCCAAATCAAATAACTTAAGAAAAATAAAATTTACTAGATTAAGAATAATAATAGTTTTCAATTAATAAAACTATTGAAAGAGTATTCATATTTTTTTAATTATGAATATAGATAAATTTTATCTTTTTCTTTTCTCTAGACGTGAATAATCTCATCCCACATCACACATAATTCAAGTAATTAATTATTTATAAAAAATAAGAGTCCTAAAAAAATAAAAAATATTTATAAAGAGTCCTAATTCAATAACTTCAGAAAATAAAATTTATTATATTTGAATAAATAATAGTTTTTAATTAATAAAATTATTAAAAATATTATTGATATTTTTTTGGTTATGAGTATAGATAAAGTTTTATCTTCTCCTTTTACTATAGAAGAAAACTTTCATACCACATCACACCTAATTCAAGTAAGTATTATTTACAAAATTAAGAGTCTTAATTCAAATAACTTAAGAAAAATAAAATATATTATCTTTGGAATAAAATAAGAGTAAAATGCCACATTCGAGTACAATTTTTTTAAATAAAATATAAAATAGCTTATATAATAGTTTTTAATTAATAAAATTATTAAAAAAAATTATTGATAAAAATGTTTAGTTTAAGAATATGGATAAAATTTTATCTTAAATCTCATACCACTTCATACTTAATTCAAGCAACTATTTATTTATAAAAAGTAAGAGTGGTCAAGAAAATAATAAAATAAAAATTATTTATAAATAATCATAATTCAAATAACTTAAGAGCCGCATCACCTAATTCAAGTAATAAATTATTTATAAAAAGTAAGAATTCTAAAAAAAATAAGAATTATTTATAAAGAGTCTTAACCAAGTAACTTAAGAAAAAAATATTATTTTTGAAATTAATTATCCACTGAAACAAAACTAAAAAAGGTAAGAAAAAAGTAATCTCTTAACTCAAGTAAATTAAGGAAAAAGTAAAATTCTACTTTAATATGATTAATGGAGTTATTTTTTTCTGAAAACCTAAAAAAATATGAATAAATATATTTATAAAAACCTAATATATCAAATTATTTTACAATGGAAAAATAAAGGTTATACATACATATATATATATATATATATATATA